>NDFG01000035.1:52889-105092 GCA_002167245.1 Sporophila hypoxantha
GCGCGGTCCGGGGCCGCCCCCGCCCGGCCGGAGCGGGGCTGGAGCCGCAGCCGCGCCCGGGCACCCACGGCTTCAATTCCCACCGTAATTTTTCAATTTRCAAGGCAGTAAATGAAAGAGGGAGATGAGATCTGCTGAGCGCATTTGCCAGGAGTATTTACTGCTGAGAACGCCGCAAAAGCCATTTAAACGATTGCTTTTATGACACAACACACATTAAAGAAACTTCCCTAATATTTTTTTCAGCCCTCTGCCGTTCCGTGCCGCGCTGCTGCCGTTGCGCTCCGCTGGCTGCTTTATGGGCTGTTGGGATTTTAATTGGGCTGTAGCCCCAGGGAGCGCTGRAATTCGGGCTCGTTCAGCTCAGGGAGGGCCCGCAGCGGATCGGGCGGCGAGGCTGSTCCTGCCCAGCCCCGTGTGGCTGCGGGAGCTGCTCCGGCCCCGGGAGCGCCGGGGATGAGCCCAGCCCGGGCTGGGGCGCCCCGTCCCTGTGCAGAGGGATTGCTGGGCGGGTGCTGTGCCCAGCAATGAGGGCAGGTGGGGCCGGCGATGTTTGGGAAAGGCTTTTTCCCTCCAGGGGAGCGCTGGGGACTCGCCACACCTGGAGCTCTTCAATGCTCGGTGAAACAAAGCCCAGCCTGGAGCTGGTGGCAGACACACCCAAGAGCGGATGGCAATGAAGATCTCCGGAGCATCTTGTGGATTTGTTAAAACTTTAACTCTTTAACACTTTCCAGCCGTTCCCAGTGGGCAGTGAGTGATGCTTTTGGAGGGAAGGCACCTCTCCGTGCTGCAGCCCATCTCCCACCGCCCGAGCACGGGGACAGCAGCCCGGGGGAAAGCTCAGAGCCCCTGCCAGGGCCTAAAGGGGCTCCAGGAGAGCTGCAGAGGGACTGGGGGCAAGGCATGGCGGGACAGGACACAGGGAATGGCTCCCAGTGCCTGAGAGATGGGTTAGATGGGATACTGGGGGAAAATTGCTCCCTGGGAGGGTGGGCAGGCCCTTGCACAGGTGCCCAGAGCAGCTGGGGCTGCCCCTGGATTCCGTCGTGTCCCCAAATCCAGCTCTGTTTGTCCCCAAGCCTGGCCCTGTTTATCCCCAGCCCGGCCGTGTCCTCAGTCCAGCCGTGTCCCCAAGCCTGGCCCTGTTTGTCCCCAAGCCCGGCCCTGTTTGTCCCCAAGTCCAGCCCTGTTTGTCCCCAGCCCGGCCGTGTCCCCAGCCCGGCCGTGTTCTCAGCCCGGCTCTGTTTGTCCCCAAGCCCAGCCCTGTTTGTCCCCAGCCCGGCCGTGTTCTCAGCCCGGCTCTGTTTGTCCCCAGCCCGGCCGTGTCCTCAGTCCAGCCGTGTCCCCAAGCCTGGCCCTGTTTGTCCCCAAGTCCAGCCCTGTTTGTCCTCAAGCCCGGCTCTGTCCCCAGCCCGGCGGGGCTCGGGGGTCCCGCAGCCGCTGCTCCGCCCGCAGCCACCGGAGGGCGCCCGCGCTCCGCCGGGACCGACGGGAACGGGCTGGAAATTAACGGGGATAACGGGGGATAACGGGAAATAACAGAGGAAAGGGGTGGATAACGGGGGATAACGGGACATAACGGAGAACAACGGGGTGGACAACGGGGAAATAACGGGGGATAACGGGATCAATAACGGGGGGAAATAATGGGGGGATAACGGGGGAACAACAGGGGGATAATGGAGGGATAACAGGAGGAATAACAGGGAAATAATGGGGGGAATTACGGGGGGGAAATAACAGGGAAATAACGGTAGGAAAAGGGGGGAAATGAGCAAAGGAGGTGCCAAAGCACCCTAGTGCAGGGGTCACCCAGCAACTCCCATCCCCACCGAGCTGTGCTGTGTGTTTGCAGCCTCGGTGGAGAGCCAGGGAAACAGGATGGGATTCGGRGTCCCTTCCAACACAAATCACTCGGTGATTCCATGATGCCATGGGATGGCTSTGGATGGCTTGTGATGCCAAACAGGCTGTTGGAGCAGAGTCCAGCTCTAACCCCCTAAAACCCCAACAAGCAGAAGCACCTGAGTTATTCTGACTTTTATTTCATTGCTTCTTAGTCCACACAGTCGGTATAAAATCAGAAAAGCAAAGCAAAAAAAAAAAAAKTATAACCCCAAAAAACCCCAAGATTAACAAAAAAAAAGCAACAGTGTCTGGAGTCCTCAGAGGCAGCCCGGGGTCTGTGCTGGTGCCTGTTCCATTCATGGCCAGACTCGTTGCTGACAGACAGAGGACTCACATCTCGCTCTGGTGCCAGAGCCCCACGGGCTCCAGCCAGAGCTGCTTCTGTTCCTCTGCACCAYGGAGAGGAAAAAGGAATCTTGGTTATAAATGCTTTATTAAAAATAATAGTAAGAGCAAATCTAAGTACAAAAGCAGTTATAGCTCATTTATATTACACAGAATTATTTCTCATTTCTAGCTTGGTTGTTTACCTCAAGGTYGTTAACTGAATTTCCAGTGACTAARGTTAAATGGCGTAGCAGGGTAAGGAATGGTAAATAGATAGCACCATTTCATACATCTGGTATTGGATTTCAGGGRCAGGCTGGGCTGGCTGCCTTCTCCGGGCAGTTCAGCTCCACGGCAGGGGCAGAGCACGTTCCAGGCTGGGAGCAGCAGCCCCAGCGCTCGGCACAGCCCAGCCCCAGCAGCTGCGYGAGGGAGGAGGGCCCCGGCTGGGCTGCAGCTCGGCCTAAGTGATTTAAAAGCCCAAATTCCCAGCGGGTGTGGCGGCGAGGCAGTGGGACTTAGGCACATAAGTCATTTAGGCACTTGGGGCAATCGAAGCCTTTGCTCCGAAATCCTTCAAACCTTTTGGAAGCGTCTCCCGTCAGATCTGGACGTGCCCTGTGGATCACAGCATGAGGCAGGAGCAGGGCCCAGCCCTCTGGCTGCGGAACCAGGCSTGGCTGATCCACACCAGCCTAAAACCAGAGCTGGGGGCTCTGACGGCCGGGACAGGGCAGGAGAGGTCAGCTCAAAGAGGGTTTTGCATGAGAGAGAAATCACTGCGCTCTGTTACACTGTTAGGAGTGAGAGTTCCTTAGGCACTTGCTTYAGGCTTTAAAACAGCGCATGGTCAACAGAAGCAAACAAGACTATGTACATATATGTAAAAAGTGTTATAAATAGGTTTTTTAAACCATAGATACTATATACATCTTCAATTAACAAGGAACCCTTTGAGTGTTTCCTCTGGGGGTCGGTCGGGTTTGGTTTGGATGGGAGGGTTGATTCCTTTTTTTTTTTTTTTTGGTTTTTTGGTTAATTTTCTTTTCCGTTTTCTCGTCTATTCTCCCCCGTGTCCCGTGAGGAGGTCACGGTGCCRCGGCCCCGTCCCGCGGCGTCACTCGCGCTTCCGCAGGATGACGTAGACGATGCCGCTGGCCAGGGCCAGGGGGAAGGCCAGCCACGCCAGGATGTAGGCGAAGCCGTAGGAGGTGTTTTCCGAGGCTTGGTGCCAGTCCGTGTGCCTCACGGTGAAGATGGCAGCGCCGCTCATCACGCACAGCCCTGCGGGCAGCACGGGGACAGTCAGTGACAGCATGGGACAGTCCCTGCTGGGAGCCGAGTCACACAGGGCAGCAGCCAGGGGCAGCACGGGGACAGTCAGTGACAGCACGGGACAGTCCCTGCTGGGACCCGAGTCACACAGGGCAGCAGCCAGGGGCAGCATGGGGGACAGTCAGTGATGGCACAGAGGGACAGTCCCTGCTGGGAGCCCCAGTCACACAGGGCAGCAGCCAGCACCAGCACGGGGACAGTCAGTGACAGCACAGGACAGTCCCTGCTGGGAGCCCCAGTCACACAGGGCAGCAGCCAGCACCAGCACAGGACAGTCAGTGATGGCACAGAGGGACAGTCCCTGCTGGGAGCCCCAGTCACACAGGGCAGCAGCCAGCACCAGCACGGGGGCTGGCTCTGCTCTGCCCCCTTGGGTCCTGTCCCCTGCGAGGTTTGGGAGGGGATGCTGTGAGCTCTGCCCTGGCTGGAGGTGAGCAGGGATGTCTCTGCCATGCTCAGCAAGCGAAGCCAGAGGCTCTGGAGYATCACCTGGGCTAACCCATCCCTCAGGCAGACCAGGGATGCTGCTCCAGACCAGTCCCACTCCCCTGGTGCCTTGTGTAAAACCCTGGCCTGAGCCACCTCCCTGCAGTGCTGCAGGAGTGCAGACGCAGAGCTGGGCTTTCAAACCAAGGTTTCTGTGTCACCTCTCTAGGTGATAAAAATCAAACCCAGCTGGCCCTCAGGATGCTCTGGCTGTGATCCCCCATCCTTCACAGCTGCACCAGAAGCTCAACTGCAAACCCTGTTCCCTGAAAACCCTGTTCCCCACAAACCCTGTTCCCCACAAACCCTGTTCCTTGAAAACCCTGTTCCCTGAAAACCCTGTTCCTTGAAAACCCTGTTCCTTGAAACCCCTGTTCCCCACAAACCCTGTTCCTTGAAAACCCTGTTCCCCACAAACCCTGTTCCTTGAAAACCCTGTTCCCTGAAAACCCCGTTCCCCACAAACCCTGTTCCTTGAAAACCCCTGTTCCCCACAAACCCTGTTCCCCACAAACCCTGTTCCCTGAAAACCCTGTTCCTTGAAAACCCTGTTCCCCACAAACCCTGTTCCTTGGAACCCCATTCCCAGCAAACCCCTCCGTGCCCACAGCTCATCCCTCATGGCCCCCCTGCCCAGCCAGGGCCCTGGGGGTCCCAGGGGTGCCCAGCCCCAGTGGGCAGCGTTTAAGGGTTGTTGCAAACCCCCCCATCAGGGGTGGGCACCGCCCCGAGCTCACACAAAGCCACCTCTATTCCTGCCCCAAACAAGCTCTTTGAGTCCATCCCAGCAGTTCTTTTATCCAGTCGTGGGGCTGTTGTTGGAGCCGAGTTCCAAATCCCCTGCCCGGCCCTCAGGACCACCTACATTTCAGCACGGTGATATTTGAGCTGCAATTCCACTCGACACTGCTCCTTTTGTTCAGGGAAAGTGCACAAGTGGGAATTCACTTCATTAAGGAGCAGTTTCCATTCTCCAAGCACGGGAGCCAACTCCCACTGCCCGGGCAGGCACAGAGAGCACAGCCATTGTCTGGGGACAGGGGACGGGCGTGTGGCCGCCCAGTCACCTCCAGGGGCCACATACAGCAGCAATTGTCCTCGGCAGGAGCCTGGCACGGCTGCACGGCGCTGCTGGGCACCTGCCCTGCTCTGGGCTCAGAACAGCCGGGCAGGGAGGCCCAGGGCAGCCAGCTGCAAGCAATAATGCMCCCAGCATCCCTGCAGAGCCTGGCTTTGGGAGCATGCTGTCGGGCAGGTCAGGAGGGCAAACACTTCCTGACATTTGTTCCCAGGGTTTGTCAGTGCCAGAGCAGCCCCAGCCCTGCAGAGGAACCAGGGCAGCTCTCCAGGGCAGGTGTTTGCAAACAGCTGTGGGATGAGGGCAGGCAGCCCTGCAGGCTGAGCCCCCCTCTGCAGGGCAGCAGCTCTGGGCTGAGAGGGGTGGGAAGAGATGAAAGTGATGATGAGAAGGATGCAGGAGCCGGGTCAGCCTGCATCTGTGCCATGCTGAGCTATGAGGAGCTACCCATGGATATGCTGGACCCACCAAGGATGCAGGGGAGCCTTTGAGGGCCTTTTGATGCCCTTGAGCCCATCAGGACAAATCCAGCCGGGCTTTGGGGGTGATTCCAAGCTCTGTGAAGGTGCTGGGAAGTGATTCCTGCGCTGGCTGGCTGCACCACAGACCAGTGGCCTCACCCTTCTCTTTCCTGCGCCTGCCCTCCCTGGCTGGGGTCCCTGCTGCAGTGGTACCAGCCCCTCCCCTTCCTGGCTTGGGTGGTCCCTGCAGTGGGTACCATCCCCTGCCCTCCTGGCTGGGTCCCATGCAGTTGGTAACCATCCCCTCCCTCCCTGGCTGGGGTCCCTGCAGTGGGTACCAGCCCCTGCCCTCCCTGGCTGGGGTCCCTGCAGTGGGTAGCAGCCCCTGCCCTCCTCTCTGGCTCTCAGGGCAGCTCTGCCCAGCTCTGGCACCCAGCAGAGCCCAGTGCTCCTGCCCTGGCTCCCCCAGCAGCAGGGAGACCAGAACTCAGGAAAGAAGCCTTCTGCTCCCAGGTCTATTAGAGAAGCTCTAACAGAGGTAATTGCAGGTAATTGCATTATTAATGCYCATTTCCCCTCCATGGCTCCGTGGCTCTAAGGGGTTTCCATACATCTCTTTTCCAGAGATGGTGAACTGATCTGAACTCCACCTGCACTGTGGCCAAGCAGATCCACTCATCATGGAATTCATGCCAATAAAGCTTAGCTCTGGATTTCACCAGGGTTTGGGAAGGCCAGYTGCTTAGAGGATGCCCAGAAAATTTAAAGTCTAAGCTCAGTGAATGAGTTTTTCAACTGATAAAATAGCAGGACCTCAGGTGGGTTCTAGTTTAACATCTAAAGCTCTAGGAAAGAATCAGTCTCCTCCCCAGACACTCTGACCTAATGCAGCCAGGACCTCGAAGCACAATTACATTTTTTTAGCCTGAACTCTTGAAAATCCTCTCCACTGTTTCGTGCATGGAAACATAAACAGAGCCAGTGGCTGTACAGCATCAGTACTTGGTGAGCTGCAGCCCAGGACGCGAGCTGTGGCTCCTTTCCAGCACTGAGTTTCAAAGAGTTAAAAATAGCAGCTGACAGTCCAAGTCAGAGCTCACCCTGCAGCTCCAGGGCTCTGTGCTCATGGGGAAAGCACCAGGCCCCCTCATGGCAAGGTTATAAATAATCACCGAGCCCTCTTTTGCCAAAACAGGATYGTCACAACTTTCCCCACCCCGCCAGCAGCTGTGGAAGCCTCACCCAGCCTGGTGAAGGGTCCCAGAGCCAGCACAGCCACCCTGGGCACCCAGCATCCCACCCTGGGGCACAGGCAGAACTCTCCTTCCAGCATCCCTGTCATGTACTGCCCCCTGCTCTGCCCCAGTGCTCTGGCACCCTGTGATCTCCTGCCCCCTGCTCTGCTCCAGTGCTCTGGCACCCTGTGATCTACTGCCCCCTCCTCTGGCACCCTGTGATCTCCTGCCCCCTGCTCTGCCCCAGTGCTCTGGCACCCTGTCCATCCAGAGCTTCCCTGTCTGGGGCAGAAACTCTCTGGCACCTTCCCTGTGCAAGGGCAGAAGAGCCTGGATGCACAACGGCCCAAGAGCTGGATCCCATCCCAGGATCCCACCCTCAACACCCCCGAATTGGGTTTCATCCCCTTCCCTCCTTCCCTCCCTTCCTCTTCCCTTTCCCTTCCCATTCCCTTCCTTCCCTTCCCTTCCCTTCCCTTCCCTTCCCTTCCCTTCCCTTCCCTTCCCTTCCCTTCCCTTCCCTTCCTTCCCTTCCTTCCCTTCCCTTCCCTTCGCTTCCCTTCTTCCCTTCCCTTCCCTCTTCCGCCTTCCATCCGGTGCGCAGGAGCTGTTTCCTCCCTAGGCCCCGGGTGCCCTCAGCCTGGCTGCAGTGGACCAGGAGCCCGTGGCAGTGGGCACCAGGAGCCCGGTGGCAGCTGGCACCAGTGCCTGGTGCCAGGGCAGTGCCGCCCTCAGCCCGCTCACCGCCAGGATCTGAAGACTCCGGTGATTGTAGAAGCGGCCGCCCTGTGAGCGTGAAGACTGGCAGAAGAACAGGAACAGCGACAGCACACTGAAGATGACGGAGAGGATCATCAATGGCTTGGACAGACTGCAGGCCCATTCTGGGGACAGACAGACAGACGGACACCTCAGGGTGGGCACATGGAGCCCCTGCTGTGCCCAGGGCGTGCCACCAGCCCACCCTGGGCTCCCATGGGCTTGGGAGCAGCTAGGGGCCAAGCCCAGTCCGGCACGTGCTCCCAGGATTTTGGGTGCCAGGGGATGCCATGGATTCAAGCTGAACTGGAACACCAACAGAGTCACCAGACCTGGCATGCTCGGGGTGTTGGCCCAAAACAGAGCAGAGACAAAACCCTGCACCAAGGCTTCCTAGCTGTGCTGCAAACCCAACACCATGGGCACTGAGCTGGCTCGCTGTGCTCAAGCACCAACCATGGGCACGGGCGCTCTTTCAGCTATCCTCAACCCCCACACCGAAACCATGGGCACTGACTCTGTTCAGCCTATGCCTCAAACACAACATGGCACTAGGGCGGCTCTGTGTGCCTCAAACACCCAAACCATGGCACCAAGCGCTGCTCATCTGGTGCCTCAAACACCAAACAATGGCACTGAGCTCTGCTCAGCTGTCCTCAAACACCAAACCATGGGCACTGAGCTCTGCTCAGCTGTGCCTCAAACACCAAACCATGGGCACTGAGCTCTGTTCAGCTGTGCTGCAAACACCAAACCATGGGCACTGAGCTCAGCTGTGCCTCAAACACCAAACCATGGGCACTGAGCTCTGTTGTGCCTCAAACACCAAACCATGGGCACTGAGCTCTGTTGTGCTGCAAACACCAAACCATGGGCACTGAGCTCTGTTCAGCTGTGCCTCAAACACCAAACCATGGGCACTGAGCTCTGTTCAGCTGTGCCTCAAACACCAAACCATGGGCACCAGGCTCTGCTCAGCTGTGCCTCAAACACCAAACCATGGGCACCAGGCTCTGCTCATCCGTGCCTCAAACACCAAACCATGGGCACTGAGTTCTGGGACACAGCACTGGCTGAGGGCAAGTAAACACACAGGAGAGAAAACACCCTGTGCCCTGTGGAGCTGGACCTTTTGGAAGCCCTCCCCAGCTGCCAAACGCAGCTGTGTCCCAGAGCAGACCAGCTAAACCAGCCCGTGTGAGTCACTGCTCAGCTATTTCCAGGCTTAGTGGGTGTGTAAACCCCATGTAAAAAAAAAATATAAATAAACAAGCAAAATGCAGCTCCATGCCGAGAGCTGCTGCAGCTTGACAGAAAGAGGCGGTGCTCCCTCTGCCTTCCCCTTCCCTTGTAAGGTTTGAAATCAAAATGCAGGACTCTGTGCAGGTAAACTGAGGCACAAACCACCCAGTGAAAGGCAGAAAAATCGTGCTTGGGGCTGGATCCTTCATTAGGCAGCACTGAAGCCTCAGACTCTGCCCCATGTCCCTGCCACACTTTTACTCCCACCAATGTCAGTTCCCTGCCTGCAGAATCGGCTCCCTGCAGCAAATGGCTGAAAAACTTCCAAACAAAGCTGTCCTTCAGCTCAGCCACCTCTGGAGCAGCCAATGGGCCCATTGGGACTGTCCAGGGCAAGGTCTGCCCCAGAAGTGACCACAGGTCCCCTCAAACCCCTGTGAGCAGTGCTCGGGGAGGGCAGAGCGGGGTTTGGACCCGAGGAGGAGGCACAGCCTTCAGCTGGGGTGGCAGTGGTGACCCATGGCACTGCCAGCAAGCCCAGGGCTGCAGGAACATCCCTGCCACTGAGCCAGGTCTGTGTCTGACTCTGGAGCAGGATTTCTACCCCTGCTCTCTGCCTCTTGTCTCTGGGTGTTCAGGCAATGGAGCAGACCCAGCTCCTGCTCCCAAAGCTCTGGAACCCCCCAGAGCAGCCCCTGCTCCTCACAGCCAGCCTGGTCCTTCCCCTCCCTGGCGCTCCCCATTCCCAGTGCTGCCCTTCCCTCACTCCAGCACACCGGGTCCCTGTGCRCCAGCTGCTGCTTCCAGGAAATCCCAGCGTGGATTTCGCTGCAATGCACACAAAATGTCCAATGGATTTCCCCTATCTCAGGTAGCTGGGCAGGGAAACTCCCCCTGCCTCAGCCCCACCTGCCCCTGCAGCTCTGGCTGTGCTCCACCAGTGGGAACAGGATGAGGCAGCTCCAGCACCACCAAAATCATCCTAAATGCTTGCTCAGATCAGACCAGAGAGGTGGTTGGAGGATGTGCAGTGCTGAACTGCACCTGCCTCCATTCCTCAGCACAGACAGGGCTCCCATCCCATCCCATCCCCATCCCATCCCATCCCATCCCATCCCATCCCATCCCATCCCGGGAAGCTGAGCTCTCCTCTCAGCACTTCCCGGGCACCAGCTGAGCAGGAGCCAAGCCCTGCAGCTCCCTCCAGGACCAGAAAGCCGAGTCCTTTGTGATGCAAAGGCCACKAGATCCGGCCCAGAGGAGCCTTTCTGCTCGAGGTGGATGCTCCCACTGCTGGTTATTTTAGGAGAGGGCTGTCTAGACGGAAAGCTGAGCTGAGCTGAGCTGCCCTTTAATTGCATCCGCCTCCCCTGCCCGGCTTTTGCTTCTGAATGCAAATGATTTCTAGGGGCTTTGCAGAATCCCATTGTAATAAAGAGCCCTGTTAGAGGCACAGAAAGGCAGCGTGAGGGGGGAGCCCACCGTGGCCAGAGGGTTTGGGCAGCCAGCCTGGGAGCAGGGAAAGCAGGAGATGATCCCACAGCCCGGAGCTCTGAGCTCACAGCCAGCCCTTTGCTGACTTGGGCTGGCCTCCTCTGTGAAAACAAAGGGCAGGATCCCAGCCCAGGACTGAGACCCACGAGTTCCASAGCTCCATTAGCTCCAGCTGCCCACAGACTCCAGCTGGATTAGGACAGCTAATTGCCTTTAATACAKTTAAAACCACCCCTATAACTGCAGGTGGGGTCTCTACGGGCTCAGCCCCACATGCCTTTAACCCTTTGCTGCTGGTGCTGTGCCCAGCCTCGGGCTCTCAAAYACAGCAAGCTTCCCAGAGCTGCAGCTGGGCTGTCTGCACTGTTTACTCCCAGGCTGTTATTTGTGGTTTCCCCYGGGCAGCGAGCTGGTTATCCCGTTTTCCCCCCTGCATCTCTTCAGCTCTGTGTTTATATCTGTGTTCTTCAGGAGGAAGGAGGAAAGGAAGCAGCGTGGAAAGGACAGATAACACCCTGCACGCCGCTTCCGGAGCAGAGCYGGCAGCAGTGGCCACAGCCCTGTCACAAAGGCAGCCAGACACAAAGCAAGGAGTTCTTACAGAGCAAATTTGAATTTTCCTTYAAGTTCTGCAGGCCCTGATGTGCTCACAGCACTGCTTATAACAGCAGGGAGAAGATTTCAGCGCTGGGAAGATAARGACCAAGGTACACTGCCCTAAAATCCAGCAGGAATGAAAGAAGCCCGGAGCAGAAACTGGAGCCCAGAGCAGGAATTGCAGCTGAATCTCCCAGAGAGACAGCAGCCAGCCCAGCCCCTGGCAGCAGAGCCCCAGCCCTCCTTGCAGGGAGGTTTYAGGACTGACAGGGCAGTGAAAATGTGCCCTTGGCCAGGAGCAGAGGCCTTGAAGGACAGGCATCGCCTCCCCAGGGTTTAATTCACACCCCCCACGCCCTCTCTGGCCCCAGCCAAGGAGGAAAGCCAAAGTGCACACTGCAGACACTTATTAGAGCTCATCCACTGCTGTAAGAGCTCCCTAAATGAGTGCTGGGCATTAAACCCCTCCGTGCTGGGATCTGCAGCTGATGGGAACGTTCTGCAGATGGAGTTTTCCCTCTGCCAAGTGTGTACACTGTGCATTTAAAAAGCAACCACTTCTGGAGAAGAAAACATCCATTAAGGAGGTAACTGCAGCACATAACACAGCCAAAGCTGGAGGGAGGGCAATTCATGCCCCAGCTGTAAAAGCTGCTGCTTCCATGCTGCAGGTTSAGTCTCAGCAGGGTCAGGAWCAGCACGGGTACAAAGGCACCAGCCCAGGCTGCCAGGAAAAGCCAGGGTTTCTGAGCAGAGTTTTTCCAGAGCACACTCTCAGGTGTCAAGGCAGGACCAAGATCCTGAGCCCAGCGCACATCCTCCCCTCTGAAGYGGCCAGGTTGCAGCAAAAGGCTGGAACTTGCAGTGGTTTTGAATTCAAACACCCACAAGAGGCTGGGAAAAGGGCGAACTGGAGATGCAGAAACAGCAGCTGAGCTGCAGCTCTCTGGGCTGCCCTTCAGACAGAGCCCCTCAGAGCCCCCAGGGCCAGAAAGGCTCCGGTGCCTGTGGGGCTGCAGGGAGGCAGGGACTGAACACAGAGCTCCGAGTCCTCCAAGGCCTCCTGCTCCTCTCAGAGGGAGATGAACCCCTCAAACCTCCATCTTCTCCTCTCCTCCTCTTTTCCTCTCGGCTCTCCTCTCTTTCCTTCTCCTTGAAGCTCCATCCAAGAAGTCCACGAGGGCAGGAGATCCAGAGCTCTCCAGCGCTGCCACAGCCCAGGGGAGCTCACATCCTGCAGAGGCACTCCTGATGCAGCTGAGGCAGCAGAAAGCTGCTAGCACCACGAAAAACTCCTTCCAGCAGCTCCACAAAGCCCAAGGCAGCTCCTGTCCCTCGTGGAGGTGGCTCTGACCTCCTGCTGGCCTGTGCTGAGGTGGCAGATCCACYGCTCCAGATCCTCCCGAGGCTCCAGGGATGGCCAGTCCAGCAGCAGCAGTGGGGCCTTGTCCCACAGACCTGGGGCAGGGTCACTCAGCCTGAGCCCACAGGGACATCCAGGGGCTCACCAAGGTGCAAAACATGCAGGTTGAAGGGTTTTCCAGCACCACACTCTGCAGGAGACACCCCCACCCATTCTTCTGGCTTGGCAGTCATCCTTTGGCCACATGCTGCCCTCTTCCTCCCGTTCCTCTGTGGGCCAGAGCACAAATATGGCAGGGAAGGCTGTCTGAGCCCTCCTCTCACAATAAAAATGGGAGCCAAAGACATCTGGGGCAGCTGAGAGAAAACCAGCACCAGCTCCCAACCTCTCCTTAGCAGATGCTCTTGGTAAGAAGAACAGGCAACAATAAAAAAAATGGTTTTAAGCAGAGGAAATCCCTTTCCTATTGAATGGAAGAAAGTTATGGGACAAACTGATCTGAAATATAAAATATTATCTTGGAATAGGAGATTTTTAGATTTTAGGAGTAAATTCTTTACCCAGAGGGAGGTGAGGCCCTGGCACAGGTGCCCAGAGCAGCTCTGGCTGCCCCTGGATCCCTGGCAGTGCCCAAGGCCAGGCTGGACACTGGGGCTGGAGCAGCCTGGGACAGTGGGAGGTGTCCCTGGGACAGTGGGAGGTGTYCCTGCCATGGCAGGGATGGCACTGGGTGGGCTTTGAGGTCCCTCCCAACCCAAACYATCTGGGATCCTGTGAATGCCCCTCAGGTGATTTCAGAACACCAAGGGATGAGTTTCAGTCCCCCAGGGCTGGCAGAGAGGGTTCAGCCCTGCCCGAGTTGAGCTGGGGTCACCCATTATTAACAACATCAATAAAATCTGMTCTGGGCAACCACCTGGGCTTTGCTTGTGGCCACCACATCAGCAAAGCAGCGTGGGCATCACAGGGCCCCCAGCACTCAGTGATCAGGCACTTCCCAAGGTTTGGGGGCTCCTTTTCCCTTTAACACAGCCCCAAACCCCAGCCTGCCTGTGGACAAGGCACCCACRGGAGAAGCTGYCTTGGAATATGACCTGGAATMACAAAGCTACTCCCTAAACTAAAGCATTTACTAGTCCTGGTATAGGCRAGAAAAAAGACACCATTGGCATGATAGAGACTAYGTACCGTGAGGGAAAGATGAAATAATAATGAATAAACTATGTGGTAAACAGCAAAGATCAACCCTTGTACCTTTTGCATCATGGTCTAGCAAGAAAAATCAAGCAAAATGGATTTAAGTTTTGAARAAGTGAATTTAAGGGAGAAGACAACAGGAAGGRCAAACATCTCCCGGCACYGCAGGAGGGTGGGGGATCCCATGGACGGCCCCGCGGCCTCCCCACTTCCACACTCCCGCCACAACCAGAGAGAACACAGCAGAAAAGAMATCTTCCTTCCTGCACAGAGCATCCCGCTGAGGGAAGAAAAGGAGGAGAGACCRTGTCAGTCTGGAGCTCTGGGCTGGAATCTCCTGGAGAGCCCTGGCCGGGCTGGGCTGGCACGCGGCCCTGCCGGCCCACAGGCCGCGCTCCGCTGGATTCCTCAGATAAGGCTCCTCCAGGAATGTCTGACAGCGCAAACCAAGCTAAGATTGCTACATTTTTTCCATAGTTCTCGGCCTCTTGAAGAAAAAAAAGCATTATCTAACAGCAGATGCAGAAATCAAAGCGACAAGCAGGCGTTGTATGAGGAGAGGGAGTGGGAATGTGCCCGGGGCTCCTGCGGGGATGGATCAGCCCTCACACACCGAGGGCCACGGGGAATTGGGGAGGTGGGAGCTCAGCCCCACCGAGCCCAGCCTGTGCCCAGGGCTGCTGAAGTGCTGAGTGCTCACCTGGGCAATGCTGTGCCCAGCCCTGGCACTGCTCATGCCACAGGAGGTCTGCAGGGCGAGGAGCACAGGCCAGAGCCTGCCCAGCGGCTGCTGAAGTGTGAATGCTCACCTGGGCAATGCTGTGCCCAGCCCTGGCATTGCTTCCCTGCCTGTTCCATCCCATGGGAGGGTCTGCAGGGCGAGGGAGCACAGCCCAGACCTGCCAGGGCTGCTGAGAGTGCTGAGTGCTCACCTGGGCAATGCTGTGGCCCAGCCTGGCACTGCCTGCATGCGCACAGGAAGAGTCTGAAGTCGAGAAGCACAGCCCAGAGCCTGCCCAGGGGAAACCAGAGCAAATCCTGCTGGCACCTGGATTTAAAAGTTCTGCTTCTCATTGGGCATCCACACCAAGGTTACTAAGGAAAGGGTCCCTGTGTGACAGGACAGGGGAGGAGCTGAGACCAAGGGGGCACCACAGCATCACCACCCCCCAAAATCCCCATCCATGATGAGCACAGGTGACCCAGCACCATTTAACTCCCAAATTCCATTCACTGAGTCCCACTGCCTTCTGAAAAGAGARGAACAAATAACCACACCCCAGAGGCCACCATGATGGCCAGAGCAAAACCTGCCCCCGTGTGAAGACTGGAATTCTGCCAGAATTCCCAAAGAGGAATCCTTGCTGTTCYCCAGAGCACCTTGGCACTCCAGGATTAACCACTCAGTGCCATCCCAGGCACAGGGAAATGAATTCTTACGGCTCTCAGGAGCCCACTGCTCACAGCCTCTGCTCTGAGAGCTGTGACCAAGGACGGTTTGTGGTATTTGTCTGGGATTGTTCCTGATTTTGAAAATAAGCACATGCCTAGGAAAGGGGTGAGGATGAGGCAGGAGACAAGCCTGAGCCTCGGAGGTGGCTCTGCCACAGTGTCCTTGCCCTGTGACCTCAGTGCTGCTCCAAAGAGTGGCTGACAGCAGCTCCTGCAGCGGTGACATGGGAGGCAGGACCTGCTGGAAAGGAAACCACGTGGCATTTTTGCTGTTTTTACAAACAGACCTGAAAAGCCCTCCATAAACCCCGGAAACATCCTTCAATTTTATGCCTCTACAGCAGGGTGGGCTCTGGACCCTGCACCCAGGCTCCCACAGGATGAAGGCAGGTCCTCRGCAGCACTGCTCCCACACCCTGGCTGCAGGGTGAATGGGGCGCGAGCTTGTGTCCAAGCAAACCCCCCTTGTCCTGATGCCAGAGCGGAGCCTTGGGAGAAGTGAGAGCTGTCAGAGAGCTCAGTGCACTTCTGCTCACAGAGCAGCTCACTGGGGCACTTCATCCTGGAATCCCAGACTGGTTTGGCTTGGAAGGGACCTTACAGATGGGCTCGTTCCACCCCACCTTTCACTGCATCGGGGCTGTCACCCCAACTCAGCCGCTCAGCTGCATTTTCAACAGGATCATCGTGGCCATTGTCCCTTTAATGATGGGACATCAGCGCTGGAAAGGCTCCAGAGGCTCTGGGAACGGGCAGAGGACACTCCCAGCCCGGCAGGACCGTCGGGTGTGCGGAAACCAGCGAGCACAGCTGRGACAGGGCTCTCTCAGCACTGACAGAGCGTCCTGTAAACATCCAGAAAGAGCGGTGCGGGCACGAAAAGCCAAAGATCTGGGGAGGCTTTAGAGCGCCGGGCTCCGGGGCTGCTGGGGGCAGGCGCTGCTTTCAGCACAACCAGGGGCTCAGCACAATCAGGGGCTCAGCACAACCAGGGGCTCAGCACAACCAGGGGCTCAGCACAACCAGGGGCTCAGCACTTTTGCAGCCCGCATGACTGCCCTGCAGCGGGGCTGCCGACGCTGCAATAGCCAGCCCGGCCGGCTGCTGATGCGGGCCCGGCTCCAGGGGCTCGGGATGCGATCCAGCCGCTCCCGGCTGGCCCGGACACCAGCAGGCGTCAGCAGAGACCTGTGCGGGGCCGGGGGCTGCCCGAGGAACCAGAGCGGGGACAGCGGGGACAGCCTGGGGACAGCCTGGGGACAGCCTGGGGACAGCCTGGGGACAGCAGGGCATCGCCTCCCCGCGAGCAGTGGGTGCGCCCCCAAAGGATGGAGGTTCTGATGGGAACCTCCAAAAACCCTCCCACAGGGACYCTCCGGGAGCATGGAATGCTCCCCGTGTGACCGTGCCCCCTCGCCAGGGCCACAGGGCATCGCTGTGCCCGTGTCCCAGTGATGGTGCTGGGATTCTGGCACTGGGGCTTGCACTGGGACAATCTGTTCTCCCAGGAAAGCAAAAACCAGGCTAACAAAACAAATGCTGGCCCCGGCACCACTGGCATTAGCTCTGTCTTCCAGGGAAACCGAGGCACGGGCTCGCCCAACTCTCTGACACGGATTTTGTGCTCCTGGTGCCACTGGTCACCCTGGGAAGTGCGTGTCACGGTGTGTCAGCACACTGTCCTCCCCTGCTGACCTCAGCAAACAGCTCAGGGGTGATGTCACCCAGTGTGACACCAGCCTTCASCAGCGGGGTCCCGCGGCGACCCTGCAGCCCCCGGCTGTGCAGGTGCAGGGCACGGAGGGTCGGGGCACTCAGCTCAGCCCCCACAGCAAACCCCAGGGCCAGGGCTGTGCCCAAAGCTCAGCCTGTGCCAGCACAAAACCAGGACAGGTTTCCAGGTAGGGGACAGGTGTCTTCTGGATCAGGTGTCCTCAGGGCCCCGTGTGCATCCCTCAAACCCCTCACGAGCAGAGCCAGAGGGAGCTGTGCCAAAGAGAGCCCCACAGCCTCCAGCAGGGTGGCAGGGCCCCATGGCCTGTCATACGAAGGAACGCCTCGTGTTTGTGCCATCCAGAAGAAAGCTGTGCTAATTACAGGAGACGTCCCAAAAGGGCTCCAGCCGTCACCTCCTGGAGCTGCCAGGAGCTGCCCCTCAGCCCGAGGGCAGCCGGGCAGAGCCAKGGCCAGCGGGTCCAGTCCTCGTCCCAAGCCCCATCACAGCTTCAGGGACCGGGAGGCGATGGGGAGCAATCCCCCGCTGCCAGCCCAGCCCCSTGTCCCCACCCCGGGACACAGCAGAGCCGTGCTCCTCCGGCGGGGGCAGAGCAGAGCAGGCAAGGGGATGGGSAAAGGAAAATCCAAGGAGGAGTCCCAAACAGCCCGTATGGGAAATCCCTCGTGAATCCATGGGCGCCCRGGGGAGAATGAACGCGGCGGGAGGGGGCAGCCCCGATCCCGGAGGGCAGCCGTGATCTGTAGGGGCACAGCCGTGATCCCGAGGGGCACAGCTCTGATCCATGGGGTCACAGCCCCTATCCCCGGGGCCACAACCTCGATCCATGGGGGGGGGGCACAGCCCCGATCCCCGGGGGGGGGGCACAGCCCCGATCCCGGAGGGCAGCCTTGATCTATAGGGGCACAGCCGTGATCCCGAGGGGCACAGCCTCGATCCATGGGGGCACAGCCTCGATCCATGGGGGGGGGGCACAGCCCCGATCCGTGGGGGGGGGCACAGCCCCGATCCATGGGGGCACAGCCCCGATCCATGGGGGGGGCACAGCCCCGATCCCCGGGGGGGGCACAGCCCCGATCCCCGGGGGGGGCACAGCCCCGATCCCGTAGCATAGCCTCGATCCATGGGGGGGGGGCACAGCCCCGATCCCCGGGGCACTCACCGTTGGAGGAGGATGCCAGGCACTGGAAGGGGCTGCCGGTGGTGCAGTTCTGCCACAGGTCTGCCGCGTGCTCGCCGTTCACCAGCCATTGCTGCGGGACAGACACAGCCCGTCAGCGGGTCCCGCACCCCTGGCCGTGTCCCCCCAGCGCCACCGCGTCCCCCCAGGCCCCGAGCAGCCGCAGCCCCGGGTGCCTGCCCGGCCAGGCCCTTCCAGGGACGCGCTTTTGCGTCCAGAGGGGTTTGGAAAGCCAGTCCCGGTATTTGCTTTTAACCGCTTCAGCCCCGCGGCGCGGGAACAGAAGCTCTTTATGCTCCTTGAGCACGGAGCGARTCCCTCCCCTGGCCGGCCTCGCCCGCTGCCTGGCCGGGATATTTGAATGCTTCCACGTGATTCCTAACGGCTCGGAAGATTTTTGTAACGTTTTCCGTGACTGTTACCACAAAAAGAAAAAAAAAAAGAAAAAAAAGAAAAGAAAAACGGGAAAGAAGCCCCTGGTGAAGCAAGCTTGGAAGCCACCAGCTCCACAGAGCAGCTGCCTCAAAGCCAACTGCAGCCTCTCCCCAGCAGCTGACGTGTTCGCTGGGCCGCAGCCCCGGGACAGTGCTGGGAAGCCTCGGGGCTGCATCCAGCCCTCGCTCCTGCCGCTGCTCACACAGAGTCAGCCTTGGAAGCTGGGCTAGGAAAAGAGGCAGTGCCTTATTCCCAGCCCAGAGGAGGAGAGCACGGCAGCAGGACGGCTGTGCTGAGGAGTCAGTGCCCGGCCAGCCCCGTGCAGGGGCTCTGCTCGGCCTGGCTGTTCTGGTCCTGTGCCTGGAGCTCAGGAGCAGGTGGAGCTCCCTCATGAAAGGGGAGCGCAGCATCACCCCAAAGGAGGGGATTTGGGGYGCTCCGAGGCTGCTCCTCGATGTGAACCAGCCTGGGGAGGATGAGGAGATGGTTTCCAACAGCCCTTGTGTCTCTGTACCAACGTGGCTGCCCTGAGCACCACCGCAGAACACAGCCAAGCATCCCACCAGCTTCCCCTGACAGCACAGACTCCCAGGCTCCCAAATCCCATCGTTACTGAGACCAGCACCCCGCCAGCAAAGGCTTCCTGCTGACAGCCGGGCTGTAAAACCAGCCATAAACAAAAATAACCCCTCTGCTCTTGCCACGCCACGGCCGTGCCCGGCGTTAGCCCGGGGCAGGGAAGTCCCAACTCACACTGACGATGGTGGAGACGAAGAGCAGCACCAGCACGGTGACGTGCAGCACGATGATCCCCAGCAGCAGGAGCAGCATCTTGGCGGTGCTGGAGGCAGAGCTGCAGCGGGACAGGGATGATGCTGAGTGCGTGTGTCTGGCTGTCCGTGAGTCTGTCCGGGGMGGCGGGAACGCTCCGCTCTGCCCCGCCCGGCGCGGGGGATGCTGCTGGGGCAGTGCCCGGCGCTCGGGCTCTCTCCGCGGGCCCCGSCGACGGAGAGGGGTCCGAGCCCTCTGCCCGCTCCCCGATATCCCCCGGGGGCCCCCGAGACCTTCCCCCGAGCCTGCTCTCCCTCTCCCACCGAGGGGGCTCCTCCCAGTCCCCTCCCCGGGGACCTCCAAAKGGAGGCGGCYTCCAAKGGACTYCCCCAGCCCCTCTCCCGAGAGGGGKCCGGTCCCCCTCTCCTCCCAAGGGAACGGATGTGCCCCCCGGTCCCGCCGGGCGGGAGGGCTCGGGCCCGGCTCATCGCCCCCGAGGGGCTGCCCGGCATCGGCCAGCGGGGAAAGCGGGGCGGGGGTGCCTCGCCCACCCACCCGTGGGAGCAGAGTGGGTGATTCTGCCGGGCCCCACCCCGGGGGGAATTTTACCGGGCTCATCTGCCCTGGCGACCCCCGGGGAGAGGGCAGGGGGCGGGGAGCAGGGGGCGTCAGCCCCGGCCCCTTCCAGCCCACCGGGCTGCCTCGGCCCCTCTTCTCCGGGGGTGCCCTCAGCCCATCTCCCCTCGGCTCCCCCGGCAGAGCCTCTCCTGGACCCTGTCCCGAGCCGGGGGGCACCTTCCCCAGCCCGTCTCCCCCTCGGAGAAGAGGGGAGGGGGCTGCCCTGAACCCTCGCTTTGGAGAACCCCAAAGCGCGGGGCTGCTGGGTGCTGCGTCCTCCTCTCGCTGCGACCCCCGGAGCTCTCCCAGCCCTGTTCCCGCGTGTTGCCCGTTCCCGGGGGTCTCCCCAGCCCTGTTCCCGCTGGGCCGTTCCCGGAGTCTCTCCCGGCCCTGTTCCCGTGTGTGGCCGTTCCCCGGCGGACGCGGCGCTCCGTACTCACATCGCGGCGGAGCGGAGCGCGCTGGCGGCGGCGGAGCGGGCGCGGAGCGGAGCGGGCGGCGGCGCTGTCAAGTTTCTCCTTTAACCGGGGCCACCGCCCCGCTTGCGTCTGCGGCGCGGGGAGGGCTCAGCCGCCGCCCGCCGCCCTCCTATAAACGGGACAGAGCCCGGCCCCGCCGCCTCCCCCGGGAACCGCTCCCGGAGCCCTCGCCTTCCCCGGACACGGCTCCCGAGCCGCTCCGCCCCGCAGCGMGGAGATTTGAGGGGGACAAGAGACGAGCAGCCCGCTGTCMCGAGCCCCCGCTGCCCGGGCAGCCGTGGAGGAAGGCGGGGGAGCGGTGGCCGTGCCCCGCTCTCCGAGCAGCCCCCAGGGTGCGGGTGTCCCGTAGCGGGGGCAGCCCCGCTCTCCGAGCAGCCCCCAGGGTGCGGGTGTCCCGCAGAGGGGGCAGCCCCCAGGGTGCGGGTGTCCCGTAGCGGGGGCAGCCCCGCTCTCCGAGCAGCCCCCAGGGTGCGGGTGTCCCGCAGAGGGGGCAGCCCCCAGGGTGCGGGTGTCCCGTAGCGGGGGCAGCCCCGCTCTCCGAGCAGCCCCCAGGGTGCGGGTGTCCCGTAGCGGGGGCAGCCCCGATCTCCGAGCAGCTCCCAGGGTGCGGGTGTCCCGCAGAGGGGGCAGCCCCGCTCTCCGAGCAGCCCCCAGGGTGCGGGTGTCCCGCAGCGGGGGCAGCCCCGGGCTGTGTGAGCAGGACCGGCCGTGCCGGGCAGGACAGAGCTCTGCACATCGGGGGGTTTGGACAGCCCCGGACGGGATCCGTGGCGCAGGATTTGGGGAACGAGCGTCTGGCTGAGCTGAAGGGATTCTTGCACTTGGAGGMGACCTTTTTTAGCACTCGAGAGCCAAATTAGGTATAACTGAGCAACTTTTCACTAAACGGAGAGTGCAATTTTCCACAGCTCTGGAGAGCACTCAGAGTTAGGGCTGCTCTGCCTGGAGAAGGCTCTGGGGAGAGCTCAGAGCCCTTCCAGTACCTAAAAGGGCTCCAGGAGAGCTGGAGGGGGACTTGGGACAAGGGCTGGAGGGACAGGACACTGTCCTGTGGCTGCCCACTGCCAGAGGGCAGGGCTGGATGGGATATTGGGAATTAGGAATTGTCCCCTGTGAGGGTGGGCAGGCCCTGGCACAGGTGCCCAGAGCAGCTGGGGCTGCCCCTGGATCCCTGGCAGTGCCCAAGGCCAGGCTGGACACTGGGGCTGGGAGCACCTGGGACAGTGGAGCTGTCCCTGGGACAGTGGGAGGTGTCCCTGCCATGGCAGGGGTGGCACTGGAGGAGCTTTCAGGTCCCTTCCAACCCAAACCACTCTGGGATTCTGTGACTCAGGCGCTCGGGAGGGAAGGGGTGGCTGTGCTGCCGCCCTCGCTCATTCCTCGAGCACAGCCAATGTGTTCAAACACCCCCACACACACAGAGTGCTCCCGCAGCTCCCAAACAATCCCGCCAGGGTCCTGCACTCTCCTGAGCATTCACACCGACCCCCATCGCTCCCCTCTCCTGCACCAGCTCCAGACTCGCCCCGCATTGTTGCACAGAGGAGGGAATTCGGCATCCAGCCACCGGGACTGTAAATCCTGGGAGAAGGGAGCTGGGGAAGCGTGCTTGGCTGCTCTCTCCTGGCAAGCAGAGGCGTGTTCCCGCAGCACGGGCTCCTCACTCACGGAAGGGGTCCCGGCACAGGCATCGCCAGCGAGCGGGAGCACTGAGGATGGTCCCAGCAGAGCCCTCGGCGTTTTGCTGGAGGATCAAGGTCCCACCCAAGGCAGGAAGGGCTGGAGGAGATCCTGGTGCTCCCTGAGGCTCGGAGCTGCTCCCACTCAGGCTCGGGGTGAGCAGGGCTGGCAGCGCCACCCCTGCCAAAGTCAGAGCAGGCACCACARTAAATGTTGTGTACAGCCAGGATTCACCACTGGCTGTGCTGGGAAGATTCACGAGTTGTATAAACTCCGGGTTAAAAATGTGGATTTCTCACTTGGAATCTATTCCATGGGAGTACTTTCAATGTGATGCTTCAGCTTGAAATTCTAGAATAAAATKATGAGAATCCAGGAGGGAAGATGGGGTTTCTATCCCTTTATAGGGCTCAGATGCTGATCTGAGCAGGCAGGRATGGACTGAAAGGGATCTAATGCTCATTTAGCTGTGACATCCACCGACCCAGCACTTCAGGGCTCTGCTCTCCCTTTCCKCTGGCCAGGTGAACGAAACGCCTCTTAAGACAAACCGTTTCCAACTACACAAAAAGGCAACATTTCCTCTCTATGTCTTTGTGAAGATGAACTCCTTTAACCCCGCATTTTGCTCTCTCATCACAATTTTAGGGACTCGCTTCCTGTTCCCTACCCTGGTGATTGCGACCATTCACGAGGAGGGTTTGAAATGCAAAGGGAAGGGGCCGAAATCTGCGCTGCCATCAGCAAACCCCTCCTGGSGGCTGGGAGGGAACGAGGCGGAGAAAATCCTGTTTTTAAATGTCTGTGCCGCCAGGAAAAGGAGGAGAGCAGGATTTGGTTTGGCTGCACTTTGTGCAAGATCTATGGTGCTCCCTCAAAGAACACACATGCAGATGTGTATATATATGTATACATATATATATGTGTGTGTGTGTGTGTGTGTATGTGTATATATATATATATATGTATATAGATGTATATATGTATATGTAAATATATAAATACATTTACACAGGTGGAATGGGTATTGGGAAAAAATATTTCAAGCAGAAAAAAACATAAAGGGAGAGTTTATATTCAACAAACTTCAATAACAAAGGGTGTCTAATGTATCTTGGAGGCACTGACTTATTTTTCCCGATTTTTTTTCTACCAATTCAAGAAGAATTTATAAAATATTTTAGTCCTGTCTGCATTCATGCCTCCAAACCAACTTCATCCAACTTTTTGCTTTCCACTCCAAGCCAGTGTCAGCACCGACAGAGSCAGGCTGAAATCACAGGAGGAAATCCCACTGACTTCAAGGACACCAACATTTACCCACTGACCCCAAAACCCTTAAATAATCACCGGAGCTCCCCAGCTGGGACTGGGAGCATCCTCAGGTACTTTCTGAGCTGCCAGCACAGAGCAGACCCTACAGAGGCACAGGTCTAACCCAGCTTCGAGCCCCACCTTTGCCCAGAGCGCTGAGTKTTACACCTTTGGCTCCAGCAGTGCCAGGTGTGGCCCCTTTTCTGTGCCCTGCAGGGTGCCCGGAGGGGCCACGGCTGCCCCGGGGATCCTGCTGAGGGACACAGCGGGAGCTGCACGAGCTCCCAGAGAACTGGGACGAGAGCATGCGAAACAAATCCATCGGGGGATATCAAACCCAAGGACAGCCCTGGCGGCTCAGGAAGTCCTTGGGATGCTGATTGCTGGAAGCTGGGAAAGCGGGCTGGGAGAATCTCACAGAGTTCTTGCTGCCTTCTGCTGCTTTTATCTCAGCATCTCCTGTTGGCTCTGGCAGGGGCTGCGCCAGAGGCTGCACTGTGGTCTGAGCCAGCACAAGCATTTCTGTGATCCTACACTGCCCAAATTTTCCTTTAGCACTTTGCCAAAGTTTTCTCCCTTTTTTTCCATAATAGCAATGAGTTTAGGGTTGGTTTTTTTTCTGACTGCTGATGCTGTTTGGGGAATTCTCTCTCCCTTGAGCACAATAATCTGCACTAGTTATGCAATACATTGTTAACATGGGTTTTGGCAAGCTTTGATTTCACCCAAATTCATATCAGACCATTCCAGGACATTCAATGATTTTTGTTTTCTTAAACAACAAAATCTCCTTTCTGAGAAGTTTCTTACTAGYCCTGCCTGGAGTGTTCACCTGGATCCTGGACTGACACAAAGCAACAGTGTCCTGGGTTTATTAATTTATTGTYTCTCCTCCAGTCAGTAAACAATTAATTTACACACCCAGCTCTGCAGCAGTGATGCAAATGGAATGATGCAGAAGGGTGGGAATATGGYTGTAAGATGCAAAGGAATTTCCACAGAGTAACTTTCTCAGCAACTTGGCTGATAGAGGCAGCAATAAACCMGCAATAAATAGCAATAAAAGCAGWCACGTCGTTCTGGTGGAGAAAGGAGCCATCCCCTCAGTACAGAAAGGCTGATGATGGGCCCGGGCCGTGATTTACAAATGATCTCTGAAAGGAAATCATTTAATGGCACAGCAGCAAAGGCATCTCAGCCATCAGCAGGAGGAGGCAGGGCTCTTGTTCCATCTCCCCAGCACATCAAAGGCTGCTCAAATCCCAAAGCCAGCCCTGCAGGGATTACATGGAGCAGCTTCACTCAGCAGCAGCCCTGTCATGGAAAGCAAATCCCTCCCTGGTGCTCACTGGAACTGCACCCAAACGCGCCCCTGGAGACCCCTCTGGCAGGGCTGCGTGCCAGGGCAGGCTCCCTCAGGGCAAGGAGAAAACTCACCCTGAAACTCACACTGAAGCACACGTAGGATGCCCTGAGCAACGTGTCGGGGGGGCTGGGGGAAATCAGCTGCCGGGAGAAGTAACATCAGTTCTGTCAACTTATGGAAAACTGGCGTGGAGAGAACGCAGCCCCAGAGGGACCTGGGAATTCTCTAACGTCTGGGAAATTGCTGCAGGAAAGTGGAAAGTATTTGTGAAAGAAATTAGACGAGCTGAAGCTGAAATTCCTCTGGTCATGGCTCAAACAGAGGAAAGAAACTCTTTGGCAGTGMTGTGGAAAGGAGCATCGAGAGGCCAGGACAGCAAGAGAAAATGGAGTTGGGTAATTGCAGCACCACATAATTGCTGGCAGTTAGGAGAGAGCCCTAAAGGAGCTGGCCGTGGGAAAGATCAGAGTTTGGGGAGCTCTGAGAGCAAAACTGCAGAAAAGTGGAGACTGATCCCGGTGTGCCCTCACCGTAACACAGAGCCCAGATATTTCTGACGTGACTCAAACCAAAGGTGGAAGTGAAACGAAGGCAAAGCTGTGGCTGATGCCAGGACTTGGCTCCGGGTACTCCAAGGCTGGAGCCTTCCAGGAAAGGGCTGTGGGTGCCTCTGCTGCCCCACACTCAGCTGGGGACACACTCCTGGGGCCCAAAGCCTGGCAGCTCTGSCTGAGAACATCTGCAGTGGGTCTGCAGACGAGGGGAGCAGCCAAGATCAGCGGGGCTGGGGACAGGAGCACAGGCAGGGAGCAGCACGGGCAGCCTGAGGCCAGAGGGTGCCGACAGAAACTGAGCTCAGCTGGCCCTGGCTCCTTTGGGACACAGGGGAGTGCAGAAAGGGAAGGTGAGGTCAGCTGGGCAGTCTCTCCTGCTCACGGCTGTCTCTTTCCTTTGAAAGGGTGGCTGCTGCCTCCGACAGACTCCGGCCCCAGGACACACACAAAGTAGAGGAAACCTATTTTTAGTCTCGACAAAAGTGCTAGTAAAGAAAAAAAAGGTTAGAAAGACAATTGCTTCCTGTTTAGGGCTGGTGCTGGGAGGGAGATCCTGCCGGGGAGGGGAGGCTGGGCAGGGCAGAGGGTCCGTGGGGTGAGGAGGAGCCGTCGGGGGTGGCAGACCAGGAAAGGGCTCCCAGCTCCTGTGAGCCCCACACTGGGCTGGGGTCCCTGCCCTGGGTTCCCCAGGGAGGGAGGGACTCGAGATTTGGCCCCTTTGGGATTCCTGGTGCCCACGGGCTCCAGGCTGAGCTCAACAGCTGAGGTTAAAAGACTCAAGAGTTGCGATAGCCTAAGGAGAGAAACTGCAACGTGACTTTCACACTCAGCCTCTCAYTGATTGAAGACTTATCACTCTGAAGATTCCAGTACTTGGTAAAATCAGGGCTTACAGCAGGAGAGAAGGCTCCGTGCAGCCAGAGGGGCTTAAACACCGATTAATCTCTTTATCTTCAGAGTGCTTTGGTGCTCCTGCCAAGGAACTTCACGTGAGAGGTTAAACCAGGAACCYAAAATTAAACCCACAGCATTTTCTTCAATGAACTTTCTCCAAGTCGAATCTACTTCCTCTTTTTAAAACCCCAGCACTGACATTTTTGATGGCATTTAACATTTTTCAAAAGCAAGACAATTATCATTAGAAATCAGCTTAAAATGCACATTTTTCTATTTTAGGAACAGCACAARCTGCAACTCTTTCCGGGACAGTTTGTGTTTCTTCTGCTGCACCATTAAAAATCCATCCTGGATGTCAGCAGCTCATTATTCTGACAAGTGGCTTTACTTCCCCTTGTGCCTTCTCCACATCACACACACTCAAAAGGAGGAAGACGCGACAGTTTTTCTCCTGAAAGCACAGACTGGAAGGGTAGGGATGGATCCCYGTGGGTGGCTTTGGTGACATACAGGATATTTTCAGCTCCTTCCTGGCGCGCGGTGAAAGAGAAAACACAAAGGAAAAGAATCATCCTGGTAACCCAACAAACAAAACACTCATTTAATTTCCACGCGGAGTTTACACCAGGAAATGAAACGCTAACAAAGTTGTGAAATTGCAACAATATATTTGCAAAGCGGTTGGGGAAGGGGGGACGTGTGGTGCCGTGGGCGCCGGGCGCTCAGGTGAGCCCGGCCGAGACGTAGCCCAGGATCTGCACGGTGCTGGGGTAGCTCTTGCGCATGCCCATGCAGCGCTCCTGGTCGATGAACAGAGAGTTGTTCTTGACCACCAGGTCGTGCTCCAGGGTCCCCTTGGAGCGCACCAGCATCTGCAGCATGTCCTCGGAGGCACGCAGGCACTGGTGCAGGTTCCGCAGSGTCTCGTTGATCTCGTTCACCTCCTGGACAAGGCTGGAGAACAGCGGGACCCGTCAGAGCCCCKGCGGGGTGGTGCCCACCCAGATGGGCCCTCTSGGCACGGGGTTCCCCCATCAGAGCCCCCGCGGGGTGGTGCCCACCCAGATGGGCCCTCTGGGCATGGGGCTCCCCCATCAGAGCCCCCGCGGGGTGGTGCCCACCCAGATGGGCCCTCTGGGCACGGGGTTCCCCCATCAGCACACTCAGGTAATTCCCACCCCCGTGCCCTGCTATGGGAGAGCCAAGGGCAGAGCTCCTCCCAACCTCCACGGGGAGGAGGGGAGAAGTTTGTTCCAAAGCTCTGGATATGCTCAGCCACGTCTGCCAGAGCGGCTCGTGCCACCAGAACAGGGACGAGCAGCTCTGGTTTCCCATTTCTCTTTGGGTTTGTGGCTTTGTTGGTTCACCCTCCTGGATTTCCCCAKGCAGGGGTTCTGCACAGGAGACACACACAGCAGGACAGGACACTGGGAGAGGCTAAAAGGGAACGTGGAACAAGTGGAGGATGGAAAAACCAGCAGTGAGTGAGATGCTGAACCAATTCCAGGGCTGGGTTTAAATCACTTTGAAAAGGGAACTGTGCTCAGAGGGCTCCCAGGAGGAGCTGTGAGCTTTGGGTGCCTCCCAGGGCTGCTGCTGGGCACTCCCTGGGGCACAAGCCCAAAGTCCTTGAAAGGATTTCCAGTGTGCCCAGCGAGGGGAGGAGAGCTCCATATGTGCACCCTGCCTTGGAGCTACCCAAAAGGAAGGGGCTCAGTGCTCTCAGTCTCAGCCTGTCAGAGAGCAGCATCACGGAATCACAGACCAGAATCCCAGATGGTTTGGGTTGGAAGGGACATTAAAGCCCACCCGGTGCCACCCTGACATGGCAGGGACACCTCCCACTGTTCCAGGTGCTCCCAGCCCCAATGTCCAGCCTGGCCTTGGGCACTGCCAGGGATCCAGGGGCAGCCACAGCTGCTCTGGACACCCTGTGCCAGGGCCTGCCCACCCTCTCAGAGAGGGATTCTTTCCCAATATCCCATCTGTCCCTGCCATCTCTGAGTTTAAAGCCACTGCCCCTTGCCCTGTCACTCTCTGCCTGTATAAAAGCCCCTCTCCCTCCTTCTCCTAAGCCCCCCTAAGGATGCTGGAGGGCCACAGCAGGGAGAGCAAGAGGTTTATCCTCCAAAACTGAGCACARGCAGCCACCTGGGTGAGGCAGGAGAGAAGATGGCACCCGAGGGCTGGGACAGCTGCTCASTGCTTTAGGTTCAACCAGGGCACTYRTGGAAGGAATATTTAGGGAAAACAGCCATTTTGCCATGCAGAGATGCTCCTGAGTGCCCCCTGGGCCCTGGCACCCGGCCTCACCGCAGCTGGGCGGCGTCCCGGCACAGCTCCACGTTGGGTCTCCTCGAGCGCTCATCCAGCCGGGTCTGAGCCACCTTCAGCTGAGCCTCTTTGTCCCTTATGGTCTTCTGGATGACTTGGATCTTGGTCTCGAGCTGGAAGATTTCCTGCCGTGTCTGGGGTGAGACAWACACAGGAATCAATGAAAAGAGATCTTCTCAAGTGATCACATCATTCCCTTCTCTCCTGCTGGTGCAGGAAAAAACCCAATTTCAACAAACAGCCCCTGGAMTCAGGCCACTGTTCCTCTGCCACATCAAGGSCCAGATCCAGCAGAGTTTTCAGGGAAAATCTCTTGCTGCCACATCAGAGGAGATTTAGGAGCAGAGGTGGTTTAGGAGCAGTGATGGATCTATTGAATTACCAGCTTCCCAAAATTGCTGCTTGCAAGAATGGATCATCCATCAGGGAAAGGTTTTAATGGCTCCTCATTTAAGGACGTGCCATCAGCCCCTAGTGCTGCAAACTTCATGGGTCTGAGCCTTTCCCAGGAAGCTTCCCACGAGTCCCACAGCTCCAAGCCAGGGCCCATCAATGCYCTCCCCTCCCACTGGCAGAGCAGGGCAGGGAGCCCAGGGACAGCCGCCATCCCTGGGGAGGGCGGGGCCGGTACCTTGGCCAGGTGTGTCTGGATCTTGCTCTTGGCGTTGGCGATCTCGGTGATGCGGCTGGTGAAGGCGTCGTTGACCTTGCTGAACTGGCGCCACATCTCGTCGGCCGTGCCCATCAGGAGGCTCTCGGTGCTGGCGCGCAGCTTGGCCGAGGCCGCGCGCGCGCTCTGCGAGCGGAAGATGTTGTTGTCCGTGAACCTGGCCCACGTCTCGGGCACCGAGACCCTGCGGGGACAGCACAGCCCTTGGAACCCTGCTGCACACTGAGGCACGGAAATCTGTGCTGTGAACTAAACTACAGGGAACTGAAACATCTGGACCCGGGTGTTTGATGATATTTGTCAAATGAGGGCTGGACMCCRYTYRTTTGATGATATTTATCAAATGARGGCTGGACACCGTTCATTTGATGATATTTATCAGTTGAGGGCTGGACCCTGTTCATTTGATGATATTYATCAAATGAAGGCTGGACCCTGTCTGTTTGATGRTATTTATCAAGTCAGGGCTGGACCCCACTTTTTTGATGATATTTAGGAAATGCTCACAAAGATAACTTGTGAAAGCTCAGACAAACAAAAGATTCTCCCATAAAAARCAGGGATTCCAATCAGAGCTCCTATTTGCACCTTCAAGGCATTGAGTGCCAAGGAATTCCCAGCCTCACARGAACACACAGATCRCACTTCAGTCAATTCCTTTTGCTCACAGCCCACCTCAGTCTCCCACTAAACCAAACGAGCTTTAGATCCCACTCCATTCCCTGTCGGTGCATTTGGGATGAAGTTCCTGCCTGTACAGTAGTCCAGAACAAGGTCAACAAAAGACTTAAATACCACATAAGCTCCATTTAAAACCTGCTGATTCTCGGCACATTTTACCCCCCTCTGAATTTCAGCCTCGATCCTCTGCAATCCATTTGCCTGTCCAAATATGTCTGAGCTCTACTGTGAATGATTATTCAAACTACTAGAAAAATTGTCTCAATCTGTGCCTCTCCATAAACTTCATGGGTTTGTGTGAGCAGATTTATTCTCTCAGCCCTTTGCCCCTTGGGCATCTCTCTGTGAGTGCTGGGTTAGGTCACCGTTCATTTACTGCAAAGCCAAAGCTGAATTCCTGGCACCCAAAAGCAGCAGAACCCTGTCCCAGGACYACGCTCTCATTTCTTGCTTTTCTGGGTCATTTCAGCTCCCTGCCAGGCCCTCTCCATAGAGGGGTGAGCCCTGTCTCTTATACACATCTAGATGTGTATAAGAGACAGCCATAGAGGGGTGAGCGCCCAGACTTCCCATCAGTGAGGAGCACTCAGGCAAGCACTGAGACATCTCTGAAAACATGCACGAACTTAATGAGCTGTGCAGAGGGGCTGGGCTGAATTCGTTTGCAGGCTGAGCTCTGAGCCCTGATCTAATGTTTAATTAGGTCGGGCTCGCTTTTGCCTGCCGGGTGTTCAGCACCCAGCTGAGAGCAGAGGGTTCTTCTCCCATGGAGAGCCCAGGGGGAAAGCGCCCCTCGGGGTGGTGTCTCCAGGAGGGATGGATGTGCCCCCAGAGAGGGCTGGGCAGCCCCACCCCTGCTCCACGCCCGCCGGGCCCCAGAGCTCACGTGGCATCCATCCTCTCCACGCCCTTGAAGAAGTGGATGCCTCTGGAGGCTGTCTCTTATACACATCTAGATTCACGTGGCATCCATCCTCTCCACGCCCTTGAAGAAGTGGATGCCTCTGGAGGTGTTCTTCAGCTGGTAGCACTTGTTGTCGATGTGGTGGCCCAGCTGCTTGTCAGCCAGGTCCTTCTCCAGCTCCTGCCGGGCCTCCTTGTTGCACCTGGAGCACACCAACAGCAGCCTCAGTGGGGATGGAGCCGTGGGATGGTTCWGTGCCCATCCTGCTGCCCTCAGCCCCTCTGTGCTCCCAGAACATCCCAGAGCCTCCCCCAGAGCCCGCAGGGATTGAACCCACAGGGCTCTGCTGGGGCACAGCTGCAAACACACACCAGCCCTGCAGCAAAGGCCCCCAGCCCTCCTTACATGATCTGGGCATTCACCGTGTCCAGGCACTGCTGCAGCCTCTCCCGGCAGGACCTGATGATCTTGATTTCCTGGGCAAAGGCAGAACAGCCCCATCAGCATCATGCTCAGACATCCTGGGCACTCCTGCCCTGGGGGCACACAGCAGGAATTCTCCTTCCCCCACAGCAAGCACGGGGGGGCAGGAGGGGACCCCAGCCCCAGGGAACCCACCTGTGCCAGCCCCAGGGCACCCACCTGTGCCAGCCCCAGGGCAGCCATGTGTGCAGCTGAGCCAGCCAGGGCCAGGCAGGGGACAGGAGGGGGTTGTGGTCACAGTCAGGACCTCTGAAATCACTTTCAGGGTGGGTTCCCAAGTTTTTTCCTCTTGACATGAATGGCCAGGGCTGCTCTCCATTACAGGGAGACAGGGCTGCATCCTGACCTCACGTGAACAGGCACAGTGGTGCCCTGGGCCAGCAGGGCCACACATCCCCATCCCCAGTCCCAGGGCATTTTTCTCCCCACAAGAAATCCCACCCATATGGGACAAGAGGACTTTGGTGTAAACCCGGTTTAGGGGTTTTCAGTTTTAGGGGTTTTCAGTTCTAGGAAGGGCTCAGCTCCCCTGGGGGAAGGCTCCTGCTGCTCTCAGCTCCCTTGGTCCAGCACGAGCCTGTTGCACCCATGAGGGTTCCAGAGACAGGTGATCAGTGCTGCAAACCCAGGGACTTTCAAYCCCTCCTGAATGCAGGAGCCAGCTGAAAGCACAGCCTAAATGCATCCCAAACATTAAAAAACCCAAATGGCATTATGGAGATACCAGCTCTGATAATTTTCCTAAGCCCTCATGACCTTCAAACTAATCTTTTAATTTTTCAGGGCCTGACTCATAACAAAAGATCTTCTAAGACAGCAGTGACTTCACAGGCCCAGGGGCTGCAATTTCCTTCCCAGTTTTGTGAGSCTTTTGCAGTGATTATATTTCACTGTGCCCTGCATTAGGATCCCATTTGCTGTGCCATGCTTGCTTTTAATTCATGATTTAAAGCAGCTTAGATAAAGGCAGGCTGGAGTGCAGGTTTTTATGATTCCTATCAAATCCATTGCCTGAGCACRCAGTGACAGTCCTGCTGCAGCCACTCTGCCCTGAGCAAAGCAGAGCTGGGTAAGTGCAGTTAATATCTTTTATTAGCCCAACTAATATAGCTGGGGGAAGCAGACAAGCTGTCGGGCACACCCTGCCCTCTCCGTGTGTGTGTGTAATATACAGAATGTGCTACAGAGATCACACAAACAAAGCGAGATCTGTGCAGGCCGGGCTCAGAAAGGCAGGGCCAKCTCACGCCTCCCCAGAGAGGGAAGGAGGACCCAGATGAGCCACCCAAACCCGGCTCCTTTCCAGCTCTTCCTTCCTGTCGCATGGACACGCGGCGGGGTGGCAGCACCAGCCCCTGCCCAGCAGGTTCGGGGCTTGAAGAAGGTTGGGTTCTCTCAGCAGCACTGAAGAGCCAGTGAGGGAACRGGGCTGCCAGACTTGTTCAGGGGAGTTTGGGTAGAACCAGCTGTGTCACAGGATGGGTGTGCCAAACTCACTGTGACGAGCTGTTTCTCCACGTCGTCGTTGACCAGGTCGATGCCCATCCTCTTCTCCCGATTGAGCAAACACTTGTGAGCGACCTGGTGGGGACAAGGGGTGGCATCGGCACTGGCTGCAGGGACAGGGCTCCCTGCAGGGGCTGTGCCCGTGGCAGGGGATGCAGGAAAGGAAAGTGCAGGTGGGCACAGGATGGCAGCCTGCAGAAAGCTGCCCGAGGCAGCAGGGTTAGCTGACAGCAGCAGCCGAGTGCCACATCAGCAGGGAACCAAAGGGACAGAGCCCTCGTGTCCCCAGCCACCACAGCAGAGTGCAGGGACCCCCCTGTCAGGCCYGGTGTGGACCTCCCCAGAGCCTTGTAGTAAGACACGGGCTTTTGTGTCCCAAGCCAGGATTTTGGATACAGAAATATCTGCTTAAACAAACACTGCAGCGATGTGCTYAGCATGTGCAGGAGGAGGATGCAGCAGATGCAGGGGATTTGTTTATCACTGACTCAACTAATGGGTTCTTCTTGAAACCTTTCCAACGTTACAGGGCTGGGATGGACTTTATGAGAGGTTTGAGTGGCTGCAGATGTGTGTCCCTACCTGGAAGGGGCCCTCGGTGTCGGCCAAGGCTCTCTCCAGCCGTTTCTGCATGTCCATCAGGGAGTTGGTCTCCCTGATCATGGCGTCCAGCTCGATGCAGAGCTCGGACTTCCAGTACTCGATGTCATTGATGCGCTCGCCCAGGTTCTTGGTGCTCTCCCCCTGCGTCCTCTTGGCCTGCTGGTACACGTCCTTGATGGTGCGGGTGAGGTCGGCGCGCAGGCGCTCCGCGTTGTGCCGCGTCGTCTCCGACTCCTTGTAGTTGGTCATGTTGGACCTGTGCCAGTCGTCCAGCGTGTGCCGGGTGAAGACCCCGCTGGGTCTCTCAGAAATGAAAGGAATCATCTTGGTGGGGGGGAGCCCCGGGAAGCTCTCGGTGAGGGGAGACAAGGTGGGGTTGAGGGAAGCTGCTTTGTAGTAGGAGTTGGGCATCCATGGCATGGTGAAGCTCTCGGGGTTATAGGGAATGCGGTTCTTGTAGCCAGCGGCCACGTTGGTCGGTGGCAGGACCTTGGGAGGTGGTGGCCGTGGCTGGTTAAACTTGGCTTTCAAGGGATAGCCGTAGAGTTCCATCCTGGAATGCTGCTGGTGCGGGTCCTGCACAACGGGGGCAGAGAAAACCTCGCTCAGAAAGTTCCTGTCCTTGTGGTACCTCTTACAGCAACACCCAGCGTGTGATGGGACCAGCCCTGCCCAGGGCACCCACACAGCCCCTAAATCTCCTGAAGGCAAATCCCCTCTGACAGCATCCCAGGCATCTGGATAGGGAGGGATTTGAGACCAACTTTGYTGTTGGTATCTTGTGTCAGGTCTTGAAATGAGGAGAGAGAAAAATCATGGCTGCTTAGGAGGATGACAGATTTATACCTTTGTTTTCCTTATTCCTTAATTCCTTATTTCCCATTATTCCTTCATTTTCCCTGCCAATCTAATGACCTCCCCTCTGAGGGTGGGCAGGCCCGGCAAGCGTAGGCTGCCCCGGGATCCCTGGCAGATGCCGCAAGAGGCCAGCTGGACACTGGGGGCTTGGAGCAGCCTGGGGAGTGGGAGGTGGTCCCTGGGACAAGTGGGAGGTGTCCCTGCCATGCAAGGGAGTGGTCCTTCCAACCCAGGCCAGAGAGTCTGATCCCAGCCTGGCCAAAGGCTCTGGGATGATGGGCAGTGGGACACTCACACCCCCAAATTCAGCACAAAATCTTTCCCAGGTGKGACTGGCTCTGAGTCACCTTGGCAGAACTGAGGAGGAGAGGTCTGTGCTGAGCTCCAACAAAGCCCCTGCGTGTGCTGCTCCCACAAACCAGTCCCTGCAGCCCTTTGTCCCTGCTGGGGACAGGCCACTGCCATTCCCTGCCTCTGTGCCACTCATTTACCGGGGAGCAGCAYTTGCACAGTGGGGGATGCTTTCCCTGGCTCCCACCCTGCCACCAAATCCTTCCCCTTCAGACACCGACAGACRAGTGTTTGAGAGGGGAAAACCTTGGGAATGGGCTGGATTGCTTTTCCAGCATTTCCAGTGGAATGAACGCCCTTGAACGCCCCTGGGGATGAGCCAGGCTGGGATGGGAGCTGCCAGCGCCCTGGGCACGGGCACACAGGGCTGGGGCTGGGGTTGGGGTTGGGGTCAGTACCGGCCGTGCGGGGCCTCCCTCGGTGAGCACAGCTCCCCCTCAGGCCTGGGGGCGCCCAGGGGGGCTGCTGCTCATCTCTGGCTCTGGGGTGGCGCTGGCACTGCCCGCCTCTGTGGGGCCGTTGCCATGGACGGGGTTCCGTGCCCAGGGTGGGTTCTGGGTGGGTCTGTGACGCTGGCCGGGCTCTGTGACCCGTCCCGKCCATTGACCCGCCCTGGAATGGCCCAGCACAGGCTGGCTTGGCCTGGGAGCAGGCACAGGAGGGGCTGGGAGGGGTGCTGGGCACCCCAGCTCACCCAGGGGTTTCTGCCCAGCTTCTGGGAACACCAGCTCTGCTGTGGCAGCTTCCACATCTCACCTTCTCCACAGGGRTATCTTCATTTTCTTCATTTCCCAGCTGTGCCCACGGCTCATCGAGGACCCAGGCTGGTGTTTCTGCCCTCTCACAGCCTCAGTTCCTCCTGATTCTCCCAGCTCCTGCAGCTGCAGACTGGGACTGCACCGAGGCTTTCCCAGGTCCTGGTGACCCCAGGCCACCCCTCCTGAGCTGGCTCCCCGGGGCAGCTCTGCCTCTGGCCAAAGAGTGACAGAAAATGGAACCCAGAGTGCTTGGTGTACACAAAGTGCAGCACATCTTCATTCCCCTCCAAACACACGTCCTGCCTCAGCCCGGGCAGGAATCAGCTCCATCAACCTGGAACAAGCCATTCAGCCCATCAGTTGGCTTTTCTGCAGCCAGAGCAGAGAATGCTGGCAGTGGAGGCCTGCCAAGCCCGTCCCCACAGGACACCCACCCAGCCTGGAGCAGCCCAGCTCTGCTCCCTGCACGCTCCCAGCCCGGCTCTCACGCCCTGCCCSTGGCTAATTCTGTTCAGATGAATCACTGCCCGGCCAGGGACACCRCTGATTGTGGGAGGCAACCCCAGGGCTCTGGAAGCATTTGCTAAATTAGGCAATAATCATTTGATAACGTTGTAAATGGCCCAGGGGTGCTCTGTGAGCCCYGGCAGGACCTTCCGGGGCAGCACAGGGACAGTGGGGACATCATGGGGGACCAAGATTGGTCCCACCAGAATCACAGAATGCCCCGAGCTGGGAGGGACCCACAARGATCCCTGGGGACCCCTGGCCCTGCCCAGACCCCCAACAATCCCACCCTGGGCACCCCTGGATGTCCAAAGGCTCCTGGAGCTCTGGCAGCCTCGGGGCTGTGCCCATTCCCTGGGCAGTGCCAGCACCTCTGGGGAGGARCCTGTTCCTAGAATCCAACCTAGAGCTCCTCTCGCACATCCTAAAAGCTGCAAAGAGAAGAACTGGCACAGGTAACACAGACAAATACCACAGTGACTCTCAAGCGGCTGCCAAGTGCCCAGTCTGTGCTCCCAGAATCCCAGATCYCTGAGTGCCCCAGGGAACTGGACAGGCTGTTTACACCACCACCGTTTATTCGAGTAATTAAACCTTGTTCCTTCATTCTCACTACAGCTCCAACAGCTGCAACATCACAAAAATTACACACTGTCCCCACCCAGCTGTGCTGGGGCACATCCAGTTTGGGTGGACACGTGAGGACACAGCTTGTGCTGAAGCCTCGACCAGTTTAGCTCAGAATAAAAGAACAAACCAGGCTGAGCCCGGGAAGCTGATGGGAAGCAGAGGTGCCAGTTCTCAGCACGGCAGCCCAGGCTGGCCAAACTGGAATTTCAAGGGATGCATTTAGATACCTGAGKACAAAATCTGCTGCCAAGAGCTGTCAATCCTTGTGTCACAGCTCTGCATTCTGCTGTCTATTAATACAGCATTACMCTGGGTCAGAAGCTGCTCTGCTGGAAATACCCAGCTGCAGATCCTTTCTAGAGCCCTGTGAGCCTGCACGTACCCAGCAGAGCCCAGGCACTCCTCCACTCACTGGAATATTCCCCTGGCTCCCTTCACTCACTGGAATATTCCCCTGGCTCCCAGGAATGCTGCACCTGCCTGAAAGGGATCAGCTGCTCATTCACAGAACCCCAGAACCCCAGAACCCAGCGTGGCAGGGCTGGGAGCAGCCTGGGACAGTGTGGGGTGAGATGGGCCTTAGGTCTCCTCCCAGCCCAAACCATTCCATGATTCCCTGTGATGATTTTCACCTCTGAACACGAGGCTCTTGGAGAGAAAGCGATAAAGAGATCAAAACTAAAGCAAAATAGACTGGCAGCTGAATTATTCAGTCTAACCAGAGCAGCATTTGACTGAGCTTTCCAAACAATAAAAGTGGCATGAATAAATCATCACAAATCCCTCCCCGAGCTCTCGTGGTGAGTCACAACCACCAAACCACAGATGCTCAGGGCAGGCTCTGCTCATCCCCAAGGTTAAGCCTCGGATCAGTCCTGTAATTACAGCAGTGGTGGCCTCAGAAAACGTCATCATTTACTGGTGAAGCTCTCAGCAGTGCCCAGGAACAACCAGAAACCAAGAACTGGGTACAGGGAGAGCCTCCCTGCAGCCTTTCAGTCCCTCTGGGCTGGGGGAGCTCYGGGCTGTGCTGCCTGCCCTGGGGGCACAGCCAAGGCCAGGGCAGTGGGGATGGTGTGCCCTGCACTGCCCTGCCAGGGCACGGGCGCTCTCACAGCCCAGAGCCCCCAGAGCCCCCCAGAGCCCCAGCTCCAGCAGGGCACGGGGCTCTCACCCCCCCAAAACCCTAGCACCAGCAGGGCACGGGGCTCTCAGAGCCCAGAGCCCCCCAGACCCCCAGAGCCCCAGCTCCAGCAGGGCACGGCGGCTCTCACCCCCAGAGCCCCCAGCTGCTCCATCCACAGCAGCTGTGGGGCAGGAGGAGCCCCCTGGGCCACACAAGGGGCAGACGTGGCCTGAGAGGGGCGAGGAGCCCGACAGGGGTGCAGGGATCCCCCAGCCCTGCCAGCGGATCCCCCAGGCCCTGCAGGGATCCCCCAGCCTGCAGGGATCCCACCCAGGCCCCCCTGCAGGTGAATTCCCCCAGCCTGCGGATCCCCCAGCCTGCTTGCAGGGATCCCCCAGCTCTGGCGGATCCCCAGCTCTGCAGGGATCCCCAGCCCTGCAGGGATCCCCAGCTCTGCAGGGATACCCCAGCTCTGCAGGATCCCCCCAGCCCTGCAGGGATCCCCAGCTCTGCAGGGCCCAGCTGCGGACCCCAGCTCTGCAGGGATCCCCCAGCCCTGCAGGATCCCCCCAGCCCTGCAGGGATCCCCCAGCTCTGCAGGGATCCCCCCAGCTCTGCAGGGACCCCCAGCCCTGCAGGGATCCCCCAGCTCTGCAGGGATCCCCCAGCCCTGCAGGGATCCCCCCAGCCTCTGCAGAGATCTCCCCCAGCCCTGCAGGGATCTCCCCCAGCCCTGCAGGGATCCCCCAGCTCTGCCAGAGATCGCCCCACCGCTCTGCAGAGATCCCCCAGCCCTGCAGGGATCCCGCCCAATCCCAGCTCTGCAGGGATCCCCAGCTCTGCAGGGGATCCCCCCAGCTCTGCAGGGATCCCCCAGCCTGCAGGGATCCCCCCAGCCCTGCAGGGACCCCCAGCTCTGCAGGGATCCCCAGCGCTGCAAGGATCCCCCAGCTCTGCAGAGGGATCCCACCCCGCAGGATCCGGGCCCCAGCCCTGCAGGGATCCCCCCAGCTCTGCAGGGATCCCCCAGCTCTGCAGGGATCCCCCCAGCTCTGCAGGGATCCCCCAGCCCTGCAGGGATCCCCCAGCCCTGCAGGGATCCCCCCAGCCCTGCAGGGATCCCCCCATCCCACAGGAGCTCTCCGAGGTCACAGCCTGGGCTCCCCCCTCGGCTCACAGAAACCATGTGAACCCATCCCCAGCTCTGTCCATGCTGTGTCCCACCTCCCTGCAGCCCTGGGCTGTCACACCTTGCACCCAGCCTGGGCTGACTCCTTCCCAGGAAGGGCAGGCACAAACTGCTCCAAAAACTGATGGAGGGGGAGAAAGGGAAATGAACCCAGTCTCTCTCCATTTACCTGGAAATATCCCRCCTGTGAAAGTGCTTAACCATGTGCTGTTTATTAACATCAGCCCCATTATTCCAGGGCAGTTTAAACACGGAATTTAAAAGCGAGCCCCACATCTGAGGTCTCTGTGGAAGTGGATGGCTCTGGTGATTGATGCTCCACACATGCTCTAGTGCTCAGCTGCAGTGAGTTATTGGTGGCCTCTCCTTGCCTTACACACTCCTCATTTCAGAGCCAGATGTGAAAGCAATTAACACACTGAGAGGACTCTAAGTCTGTGGGGCTTTTTATAGGTTACTGTTTATTTCTGGACCACTTTTCTAGAGGTGAATTTTGGCAGACAGCTCCAGGGCTGGTTTATGTCATGACTGGCCATTGTTTAAAGAYTTTTATTGCTCTGGCAAAGGGCTTGCATTGGAAAAGGGAGGCAGAGTTACTGTATTTTTTTTTTTGCCTGTCATCGTACTCAGGCTGTGACTGCACAGACAGCAAAAGGATCAGAACACGTGCAGAGCTGAGAGGAGCAGCCTCAGCTCCTGCCCCTCAGGAAMCAGTGAGGGCTGAGCACAGCCCTGGTSTGGAAGGGCCCAGCAAGCTCAGCCGGGAAAAAGCCAAACCAGCATTCATGGAAATTGCTTTTAAAAATTAAAKAAATAAAAATCACAGAAYGGTTTGGGTTGGAAGGGGAAAATCCTCTAGTCCCAACCCCCAAATCTCTCTCCTCACTTTTCAGCTCCCCTTGAGCACTGCCARGGTGCTGCCCCCATCCCAACACCTTCCCCAGGCAGGGAGGGAGAGGGGGGCTGTGCCCTGCACTGTCCCCTGCCACGAGCTGGGCGCTGTCCCCAACTGGGGGTGTTCCCCAGGCTGGGGGTGTCCCCAAGGCTGGAGGGGTCCTCAAGCGTTTGGGGTGTCCCCAGCTTGAGGGTTGTCCCCAGGCTGGGGGTTCCCCAGCTGAGGGGTCCCCAAGCTGGGGTGTCCCCAGGCTGAGGGGTGCTCCCCAGGCTTGGGCGTGTCCCCAGGGAACTCTAGGTGTCCCAAGCTGGGTGTCCCAAGTGGGTGTTGTCCCCAAACTGGGGTGTGTCCCCAGGCTGGGGGTGTCCCCAGGCTTGGGTGCCCACGTCCTTTCGGTGCCACTCAGGACTGGCCCAGAGGGAAGCCTTTTGCTGCAGGAGTGCCCCTGAGTCCTGGCCTGTAGGATCATGGCTACAGGAGCTGTGACAATCCCAAGTTAATCTCAGCAGCCCCAGATACCCTGGGACCACTGCAGCCCAGGATGGTCCCTGCAGCCCCTGCCAGGGCTGGATCCTCCGTGGGGTGGGGAAACGGGGCTGGCTCTGCTGCCCAGCCCAGCCCTGAGCTCCTGCACGGATGTTTATCCTCCAAAACAAAGGGAACCATTCCCGTGCCCAGCTGAGAAGAAATTCAGACAGCTGCCATCAGATCAGATCCTGCAGATGCCTTGGTGTACTCTGCCGGGGTTTTGCTAGAAAAGGCAGATCACATTTCCCAACAAAGGCCCTTTCCTCCCCTGCCAGGGCTGTTCTGTGCCCCTGTCCCTGCCTGTGGCACTGCAGCAGGAGGGGAGCTCCTCTCTGCCCTGCCCTGCCCCAGCAGGGAGCGTTCACATTTCATTACATAAATGTTCTGCTGATGCTTTCTCTCGTGTTACAGGACATTTTTATCCCTGGAGCCCGTGTCCACTCGGCCAGGCTGAGCACACGGTGCTGCCCATGGAATGGCAAGCRGGGTGAGGCCATGGGCTTCTTCCCTGGGAAGTGACAAATATCGTCAAGGAGTTTCAGCAAATGATGTTTTGTGATTGCATCCCGAGCTGCCTGCAGGAGAAGGTGAATTCTGGCTTGTTTTGGAGAGATGGATGTCGCTCAGAGTGGCAGGAAAGGATGGAAACCACTCAGAGTGGCAGGAAAGGATGGAAACCACTCAGGGTGGCAGGAAAGGATGGAAACCACTCAGATGGAAGGCAGGAAAGGATGGAAACCACTCAGGGCTCTCCTCCACAGCGGTTTGCTCCAATTCCGAAATTGAGCTGGGGTTCTCACCTGCATCCCCAACAGCCAGCCTCTCACTTTTCCTCTGTCTCCCATGGCTCCTTCCCAAGTTTGGCCTCACACATTGATAATCCAGGGCACAGACACCTGCTCCAGGCTGTGACACAGGGGGTGAGGAGCTCCAGGCTGGGCAAGGAGGGTCCTGCACCCCAAAATTCCTCACACAGAGGAGCCAGGGTGGGCAGGGGGCCTGGAACGTGGTGCAGCTTCAGACATCAATTGGACAGAGCAAAACAACCCACCCTGACTGCACCTTGGAACAATGAGAGCAGATAAAMACAGATAAAGACAGCGGAGCAAATAATGACCAGAAGACATTTGCAATACATCACAAAAGCAGGAAAAGCACACCAGGAAATCTGCATTTCCCCACACTTTTCAGAGAAATTATTTCATGAGCTGCCTGCCCTGCTCATCTGCAATCACCAACAGTTCTGGAATCATGGAATGGTTTGGGAGGGACCTCAGAGCCCACCCAGTGCCACCCCTGCCATGGCAGGGACACCTCCCACTGCCCCAGGTGCTCCCAGCCCCAGTGTCCAGCCTGGCCTTGGGCACTGCCAGGGATCCAGGGGCAGCCCCAGCTGTGCCAGGGCCTGCCCACCCTCCCAGGGAACAATTCCTGACTCCCAATATCCCATCCAGCCCTGCCCTGTGGCATTCTGAAGCCATTCCCTGTGTCTGTCCCTCCATCCTTGTCCCCAGTCCCCTCCAGCTCTCCCGGAGCCCCTTTGGGCCCTGGAAGTGCTCAGCACTCCCAGAGGTGTGTTTGAGTCCTCATCCCATGGGAAGTGTTTTTCCTCTTGTCTCTGGGGGGGTTTATCCCTCAGAAAGGGCCAGAGGCAGMAGGAACCAGCCCTTCCCACAGCCTGCCCCCTTGCCACAAACAAACCCCAGAAGGGTTCGGGTTTGCAGCCTGGTGSAGCTCACATTTTCCCACCTGATTGTTTCCCCTCTTTCCAGAGTGTGAGATTGAGCTGGACAGGGGTTGGGTGAGGCCTCTTTCAGACYGGGGGGTTGTGGTTTCATTACACCCATCTGGAGATTTATTTGAGAGGCCCCAAAGAACCACGTGAGTRATTGGCCAAACCCAGTGGGTTTTGCCTGGTTTTGCACCAACATTTTTCATCCCACCTGATATATAAATCATCTCAGCTGTAAAGCTGGGCTATAAAACTGAGCCAGCTCATTTGTTTGCTTATACATTTAATATCATCATGGCAAGGGGTGATTCTGCCCCAAAATTTCCTCTTTCTGCYCCCTGAGAGCTGAGGGAATCATCACAAGCAGTTCCCATGGGGACACTTTCCCTGCAGACATGAACTGGGACAAATGCCACCCTCAAAATGCTGTTCTCAACCTAAAGATGCACTGGTAAAGCCAAAATCAGGATATTTGAGGTCTGGCACAGGCTCATGCAAACCTTGGSTTGGTGTTATTGAGTGCTGAGCATCACCAGAGCGCAGTGAGGGGTTTGTGGGGAAGCTCAATCCAGTGGGACACTGCAGCTGCACAGGAAAGCCCCAGAGGCTCTGGCAGGGATGTCCAGGGGCAGGTACAAGCTGCAGGACCTGGGGAGCTGCAGCTGGAACCCGCAGGAGATGCTGAGCTGGCTTCTGCGGGTGTTTATAACTTGGGAAATTGCAGTTGCACTGCCAGCCCCTGCAGGAAGGAAATGGGGTGAAGGAGCTGCCTGTGCTGTCAGGTTTTATTGTTCCATTGGACTTCCATAGAAATTCAGGGTTTTCTCAAAGCCACAACTCGGGGGTCACGAAGCTGTTTGAGAAACTCATCCTTCAAACCAGGACTCCTCTCTGAAGCTCCCACCTGCACAGAAAAGTGACCCCAGAAGGGGAACATCCAAGTGAAATTGTTCAAATGCTGCAAAACTGCACTTTGYAGGGAATGGGGGTGGGAATGCAGACCCCATCCCTCTGGTCTCTCATGGAACTCCATGGAGGCTGAGCTACTGCAGCACTGGGCTTTTCAGGCTGGAAGAGATGGGAATGAGAGCCCTCCCTGGCCAGAGCAATCCCTCTGGCAGCTCCTGACCCAGGATAACTGCCCCTGCAGCGCGGCCACGCTGCCCAGCCCCGCCACTCCCCGGGTGCCTCTGCCTCCCTCCATGGGGCAGACACAGAGCCTGGCTGGGCCATCCCCTCCCTGCCTGAGCACGGCCCCACTGCCCCTGCCCAGCAGCCCCCGGCCCAGGGAGCAGCTCTGAGCTGTCCCCGCGGGGCTGGATGCTCCAATCCCCCCGATCAAAGCTGAACCCCATCCCCTCCCAGCCCCAGAACCCCTTCCCAGCCCCAGCACCCCATCCCAGCCCCAGCACCCCATCCCAGCCCCAGCACCCCATCCGCCCCAGCACCGGCCATCGCCAGCCCCAGAACCCCTTCCAGGCCCCAGCACCCCATCCCAGCCCCAGCACCCCTCCCATCCCAGCTCCAGATCCTTCCAGCCCCAGCACCTCGCAACCATCCAGCCCCAGCACCCCATCCCTTCCGGTCCCAGCCTGTCCAGGGCCAGCACTCCCTGGTTTCCCCCGACCCCGCTTTTCCTGCTGCAGCATCCTGCCCTGCCAACTGGGAAGGGCTATTGCTTAGGGGCGTCTATTTTGGGTTGGAATGCTGGAATTAAGATCCTTCCTTCCTTTAAAGAAAATACTCCTGATGATCTTGAAAAGCTTYGCCCCAGCTCAAGGCTCAGCCCTGGCTGCTGAGCCAAGCAGATTTATTTGTTGGTTTAACATTTAGTGGAGGCTGGGATGAGCCCAGCCCCTGCAGGACCACCCAAACACCCTCCAGGGSCCTGGGACTCTGGGATATTCCCTTTAGTGTGCCCAGGAGCAGCTKCAGGGGCTTCACTCCTTCCCTCTGTCTTGGCACAGCTCTGAATCCGTTGCAAACAGATTTAGTAAAATAGTTTCCATCAAAACCCTTTTTGACAGAAAATGGCTTTTGGACACAATGGAAACTTTTGTGGAGAAGAAAAATGAAAATAAAGCCTGCTCAGCTGATGCTGGAGGCCCTTATTAAAAACAGAAAGTTGTTTTCCTCCTTGCAAGCTTTTTGGGAAGGTGCTGCYGCTGTTTTTCAAGGTGCACACAAGTTTGTCACGGAATGATCAGAGCAGTTCTCACGGCGTTGGCGCTCCTGGAGCAGGGATTACAGGCACCCCAGGCCTGGGAGGAGCCCGGGGTGTGAATGGCTCAGGGCAGGGGCGTTTTCCAGCTTCCCCCGAGTTATCTCCTGCTCCATCTGACTCCAGGGAACGATTAACGCACACAGCATCCCGGCCGGGAGCCGCTTCCCCTGCCTGGGAAATCCTGCCGCGAAGGGAGGCACTGGCGCTGGGAGCGGGATCCCCGTGCTTGCCAAGGAGGAACATTTCCTGCACAGCAGCTCAGGGCCATTCCAGGGTCTCACTGCAGCGCCTCTGCCCGCGATCCTGTCCCTGCTGAGCCTTCCCTGAATCGCTGCAGGGCAGGAGTGACCCCAGCTAGAAAGACAGTAACATGAAAATTCACACCGTACCTGACGTGAAATTAACTTAATGACAGAACAGAAACATTCTGCTTCTGCTGGAGCTTCTACACTGTCCAAACAAAATATTTCCACTTTTCTTTTTTCCTTCTGCTGTAAAATGTTGTTGGACTCAGCACATTTCTACTGCATGGCTCAGGTTCAATTAACCTGCTGGTTCATATGGAAAGTTATCCTGACAGTAATTTTTTAGTGGCCTTAATATCTGAGCTACTCCCATCCTACTCATCCCCACAACACCCCCACCCATCTTTTATCTGCTKCAGTTAAAATGCTGTGCCACAGGTCAGCAGCAAAGACAGAAACTGAGGCCGTGTTTTTCCAACTTATTCCTGAAAGTTGGCACAAAAAACGGTTCAGAGCAATTCCATCCCCTTTTGCTTCTCCTCATGATTACATAAGCCTGGACTTGGGGTTTCAGCTGATGGCACTAGGGTGTTCTGGTGRGGCCTTTATGCAACGCTCTGAAAACACCTTTTAAAAAATCCCACAGGTAAATGAGCAGGGAAAMAGAACCCTACAGAAATAAAGTAAAAATTGTGAGCTTTCTTCTGACTTGMCTGTACTTCACCTGCCTCCAAACAATTTTCATTAAAACACTTTCTAATGGAATAATAGTCACATTTAACTAGCTCTGRTTTTTCTGCAATTAACAATGTTATTCTGAGTGGCTGAATCAGACTGTGGCAGTCTCASCCTCCCAGCACACACCACCCATGGGATCAGTGCCCCAAAGCCAGGAGAATTCTCCCAGACAGAATGGGGAGCAGTAACTGCAGTCTTATCTATTGTTATCAGCCTCGCACAAGCCATTGAGAGGGGTAATTGCAGTCAGAGTCTGGGCACGAGTCCCAGCCCCTCCTGTGTCACCAGGACAGTGCTGCTGGCTGGTGACGCTCCCCGCGTGGTGACACCCCCGGTGCGGTGACACCCCCGGTGCGGTGACACCCCCGGTGCGGTGACACCCCTGCTGCGGTGACACCCCCGGTGCAGTGACACCCTCAGTGCAGTGACACCCCAGTGCAGTGACACCCCTGCTGCAGTGACACCCCAGTACAGTGACACCCCCAGTGCAGTGACACTCCTGCTGCAGTGACACCCCAGTGCAGTGACACCCTCAGTGCAGTGACACCCCCGGTGCGGTGACACCCCCAGTGCAGTGACATTCCCAGTACAGTGACACCCCCGGTGCGGTGACACCCCCAGTACAGTGACACCCCCAGTGCAGTGACACTCCTGCTGCAGTGACACCCCAGTGCAGTGACACCCTCAGTGCAGTGACACCCCCAGTGCGGTGACACCCCCGGTGCAGTGACACCCCCAGTGCGGTGACACCCCCAGTACAGTGACACCCCTGCTGCGGTGACACCCTCAGTGCAGTGACACCCTCAGTGCAGTGACACCCCCAGTGCGGTGACACTCCTGCTGCAGTGACACCCCCAAGTGGCTAAGTGACGACCCGCGCTGTCCTATTCATCTCCCAAGTCCACTGGTCGTCATCCTGCCTCCAGGCCCCAGAGACCCATCGTTGCAGCCACCCCGTCATATCCACAGTCTGAGCGGACTCGAGCTACCTTATAGACTCTAGGAGCTATCCCTCCGCGGACTATGCTATCGAAGAAGATTCTGGTACTACGGCAGCAGCCACAATCTCGCCATAGGGCTCTGACAAACCTAGACCGCCGGCTCCTGAGAACTATACCGTTCAGTAGCGTATCCTTCGTTTCGGCCTCTCCATTTAACCTCCTAGGAATCTCTCACTCATACATATAGCGACTGCCACAGCCACGTAGCCGTCATCTTCTCGCACAATACTGTGGCATCACTGGCTAGTCGTGCACGTGCTCTCTACGACTGTTGTGTTCTGACTGTTACTGAACTCCCGCTCGTTCCGTCCTCCCCACACATCTGCTCTTATCTATGTTCTGAGGTATCGACTCGTATGCCAGCTGCCCTCCTCACCCATCGAACGATCTTGCGTCACTTTGCGACGTACTATGTGTCAGACCGGCGGCTTCTTGAGTGCTTCTAACGACTGCGCCCCTACTGCCCATAATATTGTCTTGGTCCCCAGCCGCTTACCTCTCCAGCGGCTTACGTAACCAGCGCCTCACGTCACCTCTCTTTGCATCCGACATGTTTCTCCATCTTCCTATAACAGTCGTAATCTCTGCGTCAAGCCTCCCCGCGAGGCTCCAACTCACTCCCCAGCCCCTGGATCGCGTGTCCTTACTCGCTATTTAAGCCTCATGCTCACTTCAACCCTGGGGTCCCCGTCTGACAGTTGACCCGCCTGCATGAGACGTATCTTTCACTCAACCTTCGCACAACAGCACACTTATCACATCTACTCTGATCGTACACTAAAAGCTCCGCTGCGCTCGCACCTCATTATCAAGATCTGAGTACCTTAGCGAGATGAGCCGTTATATATAGTCAACTGTGGCATGCGTGATTGACACACTCCATATCCTACTGTTCGACCGCCTCCATCCCCGATCTCAACTTCGATCTCATCCCCGTCTCATACCTGGGCGCTTTGCTCCGTAGGACCGCCCGCCTAGGTTCTTCTCATCACTGTAGTAGTTACGTGCGCAGTAGGTTCTCATAGTCTCGCACGAGGCCAGACGCTGAAGACAGCCGCGAATAGCGTTTTATCCCGTCATCTAAGGATGTGCCGGGCTCTCCCCGACTCGATCTTCCTGGCGAGATATTCTTCAGGCACGCAATATCTAGCGCCCCTCTGTACTCCTCTATCTCTACTCGTCAGTGAATCTCTTCTCTCGACACCGCTGCAACGTGCACGCGACAGAGCGACTCCGGCTCTCATATCGCCTGATCTGGCTTGTACATAGATGGCTTTGTCGGCCACCTGTGAGCTCTCTCGTGGCCTCCGCTCGCCCGCCGCCACGGTACCACCCTTTAGCCGCCACCCACTTTCTCTGAACACTCATCCTCACGAGATGGATGGGATCGCTGTGCGGGGCTTGTCGCAATAAACTATTCGTGTACATATCAATCTCGCGCGCGCCCCTCCACGCATTGCCTCGCCTTCTCAGGCGACGAGCCTCCTCTCTTTATATATACACACACCCGTGCTGCGCCTCGCGTTATATCGATCGTATGTGCTCTCCTCGTGCTTCCTTGCTCGTGACCGCCTAGCACTTCCTTCATGTCATCGTGACTTGACACAGACTACGCGCAGAGTTCGAGTGACATTGTATTATGAACAAGAGCGAGACTAGCAATATATATACATACGCGTGGCAGCGAGTCCATCACTATACTCGTCTTCCTTCTCTCTCTACCTTTGTATGATCGCTCTCACGCGCTTCACTCTATCTTCACCTCTCCGCTCAGTTCGCTTGCAAATGAGCGTGGAGTGCGCGCAGAGTGAGTCGTAAGGTGGATCACCAATATCCATATATCCACATCGAACAACACTCATCTCATATCCAGTCTCTCTATACTCTACTCCTACTATAATCTATCCACCTCAGCTCGTTCAGCTCCTTCAGCATCTACAGCTGTGATCTCCTACTCCGCGATTACACACGAGCCATAAGCAGAAACGTCCAACAAAAGCCTAGCGAAGAAGAGTATACCATCCCAGCAGCACCACACATGCTCTTTCGCCACAACAAACCCTATCCACCTCTACTCTACTACGGTCGCTACACACTAAAATAGACAGAATTGCAACGTACAGAGCGCACATGATAATCGCGAGTGAGCGAGAGCGAGTCACCTCTAGAGCGTGGTGGCTCTCTCGATGAAATACATATATAATAGCTATTATGAGTCGTGTGGTCTCTGTCTCGCCATCTCACGTGAGCTCACTCTCTCACTGCTCTCGTGATCACTCGTCACACTGAGGTGCGAGTGTATGAGTGAGGCACGTGTGAGTGTACTCACACCGATATTTTAATCTCTGTAATTAGCTTGGCCAGATACACACACTCTACTTCATCTCCTACGTCGTTTTACTTTGAGATAACTACAAACGGACGTGCAACTTTAGCTCCCTAATCTATATAATTTATTCTTCAAGCACCTGAGAATAGAACACTCATATATATATATAGTGAGCGATTCGATTCACACACTTCAAACTACGTGTGAGCAGCACTCATATGTTCGGCCTCTTGATTTGCTACAGTGCATCTTCAAACTACAATCAAAAATGATGTCCCTCAAAGTGGCTACTGCTGAGAGAGTAGTACTCTCACTCTCTCTTTTCTATAGTTGAATGTGTTTCCCACACAGTGATAATAGTGAAAACAATTAATTTGTTTTTAAACTCTCACACCTCTCCTTAGGTGTGGAGTGTGTGTTTTTTTGGGGTGCATTTCTTTTAAACATACACTAGTCTGATATATAGGCTTTCAAAAGAAGTTGCAGAGAAGATTTTCCAAAGAGATACAGCAAAATGTAATAAACCTTCAATGAACAGGGGGAGGTGCGGAGCCTCCCAGACCTCCCCCACCAGTGTACCAGCACCCCCAGTCAGGCGCAGCCCCAAACCCACCAGTCGATGTTCGTGTTCTTCTACAGTAGAGAGCCCCCCAGCACCAGCTTCCCAACAGCCCACAGCCCCAGCCATCTCCCCCCAACCGCAACACCCCAGACCCACGCCAGCACCCCCCCCAGCGCCCACCCAGTCCTACAGCCCCTCCTCACCAGCTCGCGATACTCGCCCCAGGCCAGAAGCCCACCCCCCACAAATCACAGGGCCCACCCCATGCCCGCTTACAGGCTCACAGGGCATGCGACAGGGAATCCTGCGGAATTCCAGAGAGGTTTGGTTTGGAGGGACTCAAAGCCCACCCTCAAAGCCCCCTGTGTGCTCATCCACACAGTGCACACACTGAGCCATGCACCACCCAGAGCCAGGTCACAACGGTGGCCACACCAGAGCCAGTGTCACCACACATCCCTGCAGTGTCCACACACGGAGTCACACCGCAGAGCCGTGGCCACACACGGTGCCACACCCAGAGCCAGTGCACCACACGTGGCACACGCAGAGCCAGTGGCACACACGTGGCACCACCCAGAGCCAGTATGTCACCACGGTGTCACACCAGAGCCAGTGGCACACACAGTCCCTCCAGTGGCACCACCACAGTGTCACACACGTGTCAACCCAGACCCACGGCACACACAGTCCCTGCAGTGGCACACACAGTTCACACACAGTGTCACCACAGTCCCTGCAGTGTCACAACACGGAGGCACACGCAGAGCCCAGTGTTGCCACAACTGGACACCCAGACCAGTGTCACACACGTGGCACACCCAAGCCAGTGCACACCAGTCCCTGCAGTGTCACACACGGGAGCACACGCAGAGCCAGTTCACACACGGTGGCACAGCAAGCAGCAGTGCACACACGTGACACCCAGAGCCAGTGCCACCACGTGCACACCCAGGCCTCGCAGTTCAACACACCCATCCCTCTGCCCGTCTCCCCTTCCCTGAAGGAGCCGGAGCATCCCGCGGGCCGCGCTGTGCGCGCCGCAGTTCCACCCCGGCGTTTAATTAGCGCGCAGGACACGGAGCTCTGTAACGCGAGAAGGTCGCGCTGAGGCTGCCAGGGCCACAGCAAACGCTGCCTCCGACAGCAGCCGAGCACGGAAACACAGCCCTGCCACCACCAGCCATGGTGACACCGGGGACACGGTGCCAGCAGCCCCGGGGACACAGAGCCATCGCCCCAGGGAAGGACTGGGGTTCCCGCTGGTGCCTCATCTCTGTGCCAGGGAGGGTCTCCCTCGTTCATGTGCCAGAGAGGGTGCCAGTTACTCATCTCTGTGCCAGGGAGGGTCAGCCTCGTTCATGTGCCATCGAGGGTCAGCCCCATTCATGTGCCAGGGAGGGTGCCAGTTCCTCATCTCTGTGCCAGCGAGGGTCAGCTTCATCTCTGTGCCAGCGAGGGTCAGCCCTGTTCATGTGCCAGGGAGGGTCAGCCCCGTTCATGTGCTGCTCACCAGGAGCCCCGTGCCCAGTTCTGGTGAGCAGCAGGGGCAGAGCAGGCAGGGCTTGGGGCTGCTCCTTCATTTCCACACCACAAAGCTCTTGGAAGGAGCTGTTGGCTCCGTGGCTCTTTACCTTGGATTGCAGAGAGCATATTTGTGCTTGAGTCAATATCAAACTGATTGTTTGGGCAAGGAARGAATTCAGACCCCAGATTCTGTTCCCCTCAATGTCAGGAAACTTCAGGGGGAAAAAAGCTTGGAAAAAAGATTTTATCCAAGTTGGTTGGAATCTGCAAGAAAACTGTGGAGGCTCAAGAGCAAAACCCAAAGTGAGAAACGAACTGGATGGATGCTCTGAGCTGTCTGGGCTGCTGAGGGGCTGCAGTGGGGGCTCCGGGGATGTGTGTGCAGCCCAGCCCAGCCCTCCCTCATTGCCCCCAAGGAAAGGAGCAGGAGACAGAGCCCCGTGCGAGGTGACCTCAGCCAGGTGATGGGAGAAGCTGCACTCGGTGCCCCCAGCCTGTCACCAGCCACAGGAGCACAGGGACAGCCCCACTGAGAGGATGGTGTGGAGCTGGCAGAGGGCCCCAGAGCCCCCAGGAGATCCCCAGAGCTGTGCCAGGGAGGGAGGGATGGGCAGGGGACGGGAGGGGAGGTGGCACACCTGGCATTCAGGCAATGTGGCCCTTGGGACTGGGGAACTGTGCTGCTCCAGGGAGGGGGGAGGCAGAGTTTTCCAGGGCAAAAGTGCTTATTCATCACCAGAACTCTTCTGGAAATTGTCCAAAACGTGGCTGTTTGAAGAAGAGAAGCCTCTCCTCYGCACATCCCCACTGTGCCATAACCCTGGGAAGGGTTTCTCCTCCCTGCAGGAGGTGGGAGCAGGGCAGAGGCTCCCCCGGGAATGTCCCCCCAGGCAGGGCTCCCTCTTGGCTCTGCTTCTTCATCAGAAAGCCTGCACCAGTCCAGCCTGGGCAGCTGCAGGAAAGGAAGCTGAGTTGTTGGGAAAAGTCTCTTCCTCCAGTCCCTGTCCTGGGGTGCAGAGCCCAGGGAGCCCAGCTCAGCACGTGGGACAGCTCAGAGCTGTCCCAGGCTGCTCCCAGCTGCCCCCAGCACCTGCAGCCCTCCAGGAACACGAGCACGGCCGTGGGCAGGGCTGGGGCTGGGCTGGAGGGATCTGCATGGAAACAAGGCGTGGGATGCCTCTGATCCCAGAGGGAGTCTCTGCGTGGAGCACATCAGCTGGAACGTTTGCCAGCAAACTGAGAGGCTGGAACAAAGCCAGGGCAGCCAGGAAAGCCATTTCCACTTTCTGTTTCACAATAATTGATCTGCCTCATTTGCAGCGCTGGAAGCAAAGGACCTGGCCAGAGTGTGCAGGGAAGTTCAGTTCTGGGTGAAGTCTCACTCTGCCTCCTTGGAAATGTCACCTCTCAGTCTGGAGGAACAGCAGGAGCCTCTGCTCAGCGCTGGCACAGCCCGGGCACAGCCAGGGCACAACCAGGGCACAGCCAGGGCACAGCCAGGGCACAACCAGGGCACCACCAGGGCACAACCAGGGCACAGCCAGGGCACAGCCAGGGCACAGCCAGGGTACAGCCAGGGCACAGCCAGGGCACAGCCAGGGCACAGCCAGGGCACCTGGGCTCCTGCCCCACCCAGTGTTACAGCCCAGCCGCCATTCCCCCACAAGAGAGAGATTCCTGACCGTTTGGAAAACCCCTCACCTGCCTGAGAGCAGCCCCACAGCTCTCTGGGGCTCTGCAGAGCCACCCTGAACCTTGGAACCCCCTCACCTGCTGAGAAGCAGCTCCACAGAGCCACCCTGACCTTTGGAACCCCCCTCACCTGCCACCACATTTGAGCTGCCTATCCTGCTGCC
>NDFG01000035.1:127529-168758 GCA_002167245.1 Sporophila hypoxantha
CAGAGCCTGCCCTGCTGCCATCACCCAGAGCTGAGCACAGAGCCTGCCCTGCTGCCATCCCCCAGAGCTGAGCACAGAGCCTGCCCTGCTGCCATCACCCAGGGCTGAGCACAGAGATCACAGAGCCTGCCCTGCTGCCATCACCCAGGGCTGAGCACAGAGCCTGCCCTGCTGCCATCACCCAGGGCTGAGCTCAGAGCACAGAGCCTGCCCTGCTGCCGTCACCCAGAGCTGGGCTCAGAGAGCACAGAGCCTGCCCTGCTGCCATCACCCAGGGCTGAGCTCAGAGCCTGCCCTGCTGCCGTCACCCAGAGCAGGGCTCAGAGAGCACAGAGCCTGCCCTGCTGCCATCACCCAGAGCTGAGCTCAGAGAGCACAGAGCCTGCCCTGCTGCCATCACCCAGAGCTGAGCTCAGAGAGCACAGAGCCTGCCCTGCTGCCATCACCCAGAGCAGCCCCAGGGCTCTGGGCAGTGCAGGGGAATCTCTGCCCAGGGGAAGGAGGGAGGGAGGCTTTGCTGAGAGCCACAAGCACCCAGCCCTGTGCCTCCTGCTGCAGCTCATGGGTTCAGAGCTGCTGGCAGCAGGACAGGTTTCACACTCTTATATTTAGAGAGCCCTGCCTGACAAACAGCCAGAGCTGTCGCCTGTAAATCAGGGGGCTCTGAMAGGGCCCGAGCAAGCARTAAAAGCAAATGGGGGAAATGAAATTACAGCCTGCAGAGGGACCTCTGCAAAGAATAAGCTTTTATTTTCCGTTCCTAAAGCTCACAATCATTAGAAATATTTCCCCCTCRGTTCTTTCATTTGTTTTTAAGGCAGTCCACGCTGTCAGGCCCTGGGACCCCTCAGCTTCCCACATTCCTGGCTGGGGTGGCCTGGCCTGCAGGAGCTGACACATCCAGGGCTGGGCAGGGGATTCCACTTGGGACCAGGGGAGGCAGGAGCAGCCTGGGCACTCACAGGTCCCCACAGCCCCTCCAGGCCCAGGGACAGGGTCCCCACAGCCCCTCCAGACCCAGGGACAGGGTCCCTGCAGCCCCCAGACCCAGGGACAAGGTCCCCGCAGCCCCCAGACCCAGGGACAGGGACAGGGTCCCTGCAGCCCCCAGACCCAGGGACAGGGACAAGGTCCCCGCAGCCCCCAGACCCAGGGACAGGGACAGGGTCCCTGCAGCCCCCAGACCCAGGGACAGGGACAAGGTCCCCGCAGCCCCCAGACCCAGGGACAGGGACAGGGTCCCTGCAGCCTCCAGGCACAGGGACAGGGTCCCCACAGCCCCTCCAGGCTCAAGGTCCTGCCTGGGGTGCAGAGCACAGCACTCAGAGCCCTGGGGAGGAGGTGGCACTGTGGGATCCACGGCTGGAGCCAGCCCTAAAGGCCTTTCCAGCATTAATGACCCCACAATCTGCCMCTGACTCGGGGTTTTCATTCACACTGAAACATCTCCTCCTCCTACAAGCAAGCAGAAGCACAGAAAATCCTGGAGCACCCTGGGAAGGAGCAGCAGCTGAAGTCCCCCTGCCCCAAAGCCTGGGGGCCAGGCAGGCACTTTGGGAACGTCCTCATGCTGCATTTTACCTGCTGAGCCTGCATGGCTGAGCCTCAGCACAGAGACTTCCTGCCCCAAGGCTCCATCCAAGGGTTCTCCAGCCTCTGAGCACAGCAAAACSAGCAGAACCAAGTGCTCCTGTGCCAGAAGCAGAGTTCAGCCCTTCCTTGTCCTGTACAAGCCCACAGCACGCTGCTCCCATCTCCAGCAGGATTTTAATKTGACCCTCAGCACAAAGATGGAACAGCAATTGCAAAATCAACTGCTGGGAACCAAATYGAGCTGATGAAAGGATAAGAGCAACAAAAATCCCCTTTATTCATTCATCYGATTGTGCTGTTTGAAGCTGTCCCCGAGCAGCTCCGAGCCAAGCTCCTCCCTGTGTGTGTGAGGGAGATGGAAAGAGAGGATCACAGGAACAGAGCCACACAAGGGGCAGCACGGYGGATTTGGGAAGTCAGGATCCTGTGACAGATTCCAGGGAAGGTGAAAAACCTTCTCTAGGTGCTGGGGCTGCAGTGAAAAGCCAACAGGAGGAACAAATAGCTCAACAAGTATTCTGTTCCTGCTTATCCCAGGACAGGCTCGATCCAGCATCAGGTGGAGAGGACAAGGGCCCATGCAGGCCTTTCAGGGGGCTTTAGGCACCGAGCCAGGGGCTCCCTGGGGGACGATCAGCCACAGTCCCAGCCCAGGCCAGGGGCACCACACTCCCAAACACTTCCCAAGAGGTGGGAGTGGATCCCTCGGGATCACATCCCCCTCCTCTCTCCAGGGCAGCGCTGCCMTCAGCAAGCCCAGGAGCCACGGTCAGATTGTGGGAGCACCCCCAAAAACAGCCCCAAGGCTGGAAAGCAGCAGGGGAGGAGGAGGAACGAGCGTGGGGGATCCCCCGGCAGCAGAAGAGGCAGCAGAGCATCCCCAGGCTTGCTGGGACGCTGCTGGGACATTGCCATGCTGCTGGACACTGCTGGGACATTACCATGCTCCTGGGCACTGCTGGGACACTGACACGCTCCTGGGCACGGGCAGCAGCCAGGGCACAGCTGGGAACCTGAGCAACACCCACAGCAGTGATGCTGCCTCTGCTGTCAGCCCCTGAGCAACACCCACAGTGCTGCTGCTGCCTCTGCTGTCAGCCCAGCTCTGTTCTCTGCAGACTCACCATCACTTCTGCTCTGTTCCTCTCACAGAGAGCAAGAGATCACACACACCCACAAAGGGAAGGTGGGCTCAGCACACAGATCCTTGGTGCTACACCCCCGATGTGCCAGTGCCCCACAAACACCTCCAGGAGGGCAGGGGCAGCCCCTCAGCTGCTGCTGCTGCTCCCTGGGCAGGCACCCAGGGCAGGGGGAGCCCAGGACAGGCACTCAGGGCAGGATGGGCACTCGGGGCAGGACAGGGCGATGCCCGGGGCAGGACGGGGGGATGCCCAGGACAGGCACTCAGGGCAGGACGGGGCGATGCCTGCGGCAGGACAGACACTCAGGGCAGGACGGGGGGATGCCCGGGGCAGGACAGGCACTCAGGGCAGGACGGGGAGATGCCCGGGGCAGGCACTCGGGGCAGGACGGGGGGATGCCCGGGGCAGGACGGGGCGATGCCCGGGGCAGGACGGGGCGATGCCCGGGGCAGCACTTCCGGGGCAGGACGCGGGGATGCCCGGGCAGTGCACTCGCGCAGCTGCCGGCCGGCAGGACGGGGGATGCCGCGGCAGACACCTCAGGCAGCAGGGGCGATGCCTGCCGGCAGGACCGCAGGAGCACTCGGGCAGGACGGCGGGTATGCCCGGCAGGACCAGGCATCGGCAGCGACGCCTGTATGGGATATAACACGTAGACGTCAGCGCGGCGTTTACTCGGCGTTAAGAGTGTGAGTGTGTGTTTAGTGGTATCCCGGCAGGACAGACACTCAGGGCAGGACGGGGCGATGCCCCAGCTGGAGCAGGGGCAGCCCCTGGGCCAGGCTGCTGTGAGCAGGGGCACTCACCAGGCTCTGTTGCTTCAGCCAGCCCAGGTCTGTGAGCGAGAGCTCATCCCTGCTGGCAGACAAGCAGCAGAGCCTGGCATTAAACTTGCTCCCTGCTCCCCAAGCCAGCTTTGGTCACCTCTCCTGYGCTCCCTGGCTGGGAGATGGGCAGCAGGGACGTGTCCATCCCCCAGGAGCCACCAACCAGGGAGCCCCGGGCTGGGGGAGCCACCAGAGCCCAGAAACCCCGCAGAAAGTGCTTGTTTATGTGAAAGCACAAGGAGGCAAATAGTTGACATTAAGCTTTTGGGGAGGCTGTGGGACTGGGCTGTTCCTTTCAGCCCTCACACAAAGGGCCCCTTTTTGTCTGGCTGTAAAACAGAAACCATATTGAAGGGTCTGTGGAATTTCTGGGCATTTTTCCCCCGGGGAGACACAGTGCCCTGCACTCCRATGCAGATGAGGCAGGATGCAAAGGGCAAGATGCTCAGAAGTGGCTCCACATCCGCCTCCTGCCCCCCAAATCCTGCCCCAAAGCCTCAGTGCTGCAGCAGGCTCAGGGCAGAGCCCGGAGGTGCCGCAGGGCTCCCAGAGCTGGAGATGCTGCAGGGAGGCCGAGCTGAGCCCCAGGGAAAGGAGCCCTTTGGAAAGGGACAGCAGCTCCCAGCCCAGCCCTGCTGCTGCTCCTGAGTGCTGGCACTGCTCCTGCCGAGGTSCCCAGCTGTCCCCAGGGGTGACACCAGCCTCAGCCCCTCCCTGTCCCAGCACGGACCAGGCTGTGCTGCTGCTCCAGCAGGGCTGGGGACACCTCCCAGCTCCGCTGGGGCAATTCCACACCACAGCTCTGCCCCCAGAGTTGCTGCTTCTGGGCTGGCCCGAGCCCTGTGGGGCAGCAAACTGCCAGGGCTCCCCATGCCCAGGGCAGGATTCCCTCCTGAAGGACTTCAGAGGATCCCGGTCCCACTAATGCCAGGGCTGCTGCRAGCAGAGGTTTCCCCTCCTCAGCACCAGGGGACAAACAGCGCCTTGCCTTGCCTTTCCTGAGATTTCCTTTCCTGAAATTTCCTTTCCCTTCCCCTGGAGCCCCGGCCCTGCTCCAGGGTTCAGGCCAGCCCCGGTGCCAGGGCTGCAGCTATGGGACACAGAGGGGCACAAGGAGGACACAGGGGTCACACAGAGCCCCACTGTCCCCCATGTGCCCCCGGGGCTGTCCCACCACCTGCACCTCCGGGCAGCGAGGGCAGCACGGGATTGTCCCCCCGGTGAGAGCCGAGGGACTGCGGGGGAGGCCGGGGAGCCCAGAGCACRTCCACAGCTCCACCTGATGGAAACCTCTGCAGAGCAGCCGGGCCCAGCCCGCCGGGGCTCCCCGGGGCAGGGGGAGCAGCCTCGGCCACCCAGGGCAGGGGCTGTGCTGGGAACCACAGCCAGGGACCCCCAGGACCAGCCAGTGCAGCCCCGGCCCTGCCCAGACCCCAACAGCTCTGCCCTGGGCATCCCTGGGTGTCCAAAGGCTGGGAACCACAGCCAGGGACCCCCAGGACCACCCAGTGCCACCCCAGCCCTGCCCAGACCCCAACAGCTCTGCCCTGGGCATCCCTGGGTGTCCAAAGGCTGGCAACCACAGCCAGGGAGCCCCAGGACCACCCAGTGCAGCCCCAGCCCTGCCCAGACCCCCAAAAACCCCACCCTGGGCATCCCTGGGTATCCAAAGGCCCCTGGAGCTCTGGCAGCCTCGGGGCTATGCCCATTCCCTGGGAGCCTGGGCAGTGCCCAGCGGGTTTTCAATAACAAAATGGAGACTTTTTGCTTTATGGTTTTCCTGGTTTTGCTAAAATCCTGCTCTCTRATATGGGAAAAGGATTTCTGTGTGAAGGCACTCATGAGGAGACATCCAACCCCAACAGCTAAAATGAGTTGGGCGGGCTGAAAAGGAGCTGGGAAGAAAAAGCTCCAGCCTGAAAGGATTTTGCYGGAATAAATCTGCGTCTGAGAGCTGCTGACTTTTTGACAAGACGAAAAACTGGAAAACATCCACTTTGCATCAGAAACGTGTTCAGGCAAGAGAACAGAAAATCTCACTTTTCAGTGAAAACAATCCCTCCAARTGGAAAACTCGCCCTGTTTGTTTCATCCTGCCATGAAATTCCCCTCAGCACAGAGAAACATTCCCAGGCAGCGCCAGCAGCACGTGGGCCGAGAGGAGCAGGGACAGGACAAGTGACACCAGGACAYTGCAGGCCCGGGGCTGGGCTGTTCGTGCTCATCCCGGCCTCACGCTCCCAGACTGGCCCCTGCTGGGCTCAGCCCCTGCAGCTGCAGCCCGGAGATGTCACTGCCCAAACATCTCCTGAGCCCTGGGCCAGCAGCATCGCTCCAGGGCAGAGCTCCCTGCTCCAGCAGCTCCAGCAGCTCCAGGCTCTGCTGCACTCAGCGTTTCAAACCCCAGCCCTGGCCCTCTGAAATCAAAGATTTCATTTAAGCTGGAAAAGCCCCAAGATCGCCAGCTCCAGCCATTCCCCCAGCACTGCCAAGGCCACCCCCACGCCCTGTCCCCAAGTGCCACATCCAGAGCTTCTAAACCCAAGGGATGGGACAGCCCCCCTGGGCAGGCTGTTCATGGGGCCTGAAGTGACAGGGGACAGGCCGATGCCCAGCACCCGTGCTGTTCATGGGGGCGACGGAGGGACAGGGCCGTGCCCAGCACCCAGTGCCTGTTCATAGGGCGAGAGGAGGGACAGGCCGTTCAGCCATGGCACCAGTGACCTGTTTGTGAGGAGGGGACAAGGAGCAGGACAGGGCCTTCCCGCACCCAGCCCTGTTCATGGGCAGAGGAGAGGGACAGGCTCAGTTGCCCAGCACACCAGCCTGTTCATCGGGCTGACAAGGATGGGACAAGGGCAGTGCCCAGCACCCAGTGGCCTGTTCATGGGGCAGACAGGAGGGACAGGCCGTGGCCAGCACCCAGTGACTGTTCATGGGGCGACAGAGGGACAGGGCCGTGCCAAGCACCCAGCCCTGTTCATGGGGCAGAAGGGAGGGACAGGGCCGATGCCCAGCACCCCAGTGGGCCTGTTTCATGGGCTGAGCAGCGATGCAGGGCTGCCAGCACCCAGCCCTGCCCCACCCCGTGTTCCCAGGAGGGGCCTCTGGACACAAACTGTGCTGGACACCTCGGGCAGGGCTGGGACAGCAGCTGTTCTGAGCAGGGAGGTGCTGCAGGGCTGGGACACCTCCCTGCCACGCCAGAAATGTGAGACAGGAACATTCAGTGTCCAAGCAGACCCGTCTCTGTTTGTGCAATTCCCCTTCCCTGGCCAGTCCCTCATTCCTGCACAGCAAACTCGAGGGCAGGAAAGGAAACCCTGCCCAGACCCACCACCAAATATAACCCGGGCAGGGCTAGAGCACACGAGCCTGGCCTGCACATGGGTTATCCCTGGGGCTGTCACATTCATTGTGTCATTAAATGCCCTTCTGCAGGGCTTCAGCTGCACCAGTTCCTCCTTTCTGTTGTGTTTTCCCCCTGCCCCACTGCACAGATCCCCCCCAGCCCTGGGGTGTCCAGAGCAGCAGCTTAAATGAGGATAAAAATAAAATTTACAAAAAACTTTTTGTAAAAATAAAATTTACAATAAGTTTTTTGTAAAAATTTATTTTTATCCTCATGTGCAGCAGATGCACATGAGGATAAAAATAAAACTTACACATCCAGGGAAGAAATTCCCTCCAGSAGTTGTGGTTGCTGAGTTCTGGTGGGGGCTGTGTGTTTTTGGGAGCCTCCCTGAATGACCTGAGTGATCTGAGGTCGGGATGACATCACTTTCCTACTCCCTGTCCCTGTGGGTGTCACACACCCCAGACCCATCCATTCATCTCGGAGAGGGAAGGACAGGCCTGGATTGCTTTGGGAATGTCCCAGGGCAGCAGAGCCCGGGCCTGAGCAGCCCTGCCCTGGCCCAGGGGCAGCCCTGCCCTGGCCCAGCCTCTCCCCTGCCATCCCCAGCTGGGAGGGTGCTGTGAACAGCTCTGTCGTCAAGGCAGCACTCAGAGCCCTCTGGCACCACTTGTGTCACCACTTGTGTCACCTTTCTGTATCTGCCACCAGCAGCAGCCTCCTGTCAGCCCCAGCCTCACTCAGCACAGGAAACTCTCCCCATTTTCACGCCACGGCTCACCAGAAGGGAAAGCAGCGCTCCCAGGGTCCTGCAGCACACCCAGACCCACCCGAGGAGCTCTGTGGAGATTTCTGGAGGAGCTGCTCTCCCTCCTGCCCAGAGGAGAGCTGCTCCATCAGCAGGGCTCAGCCCTGGGCACACCAGGAGCTGCTGGGGGACAGAGGGGCAGCAGGACATGGGTGGCACAYGGAAACCCTCAGGTCAGCCACCCACAGTGAAACCCACACTCTGCTCCTCTACAAGGGCTGGGCTTGCCCTTTCCTGCATCCCTCACAGTTCTTGCACGGAAATTGGATGGGATTCCAGGAGACACCAACACCAGAGGAGCCTGGGCACAGGAGCACAGGTGTCCCAGAAACAGGAGTGTCTTCCAGGGGACAGTCACCACGGCACTGCCCAGTGTCCTCCAGGGGACAGTCCCAGCACTGCCCAGTGTCCTCCATGGGACAATCACTCACAGCACTGTCCAGTGTCCTCCACGGGACAGTCCCAGCACTGTCCTTCCTTCCTGAGCTCAAGGAAATCCCTGCCTGGAGAACAGCTCAGCTCTCCTCTCCCCAGCCCAGCCTTTTCTCCATTGCACAGGACATGAAGTGGGAATCAGAATGATCTCCCCGGGGGCAAGGAAGGCAAAGTTCAAGCTCAGTCACACTGAGTGCCCCCTGCCCACCCTGCCCTTCCCTGAGCTGTAGGAAAGGGATGTCTCGGATTAACACTCCATAAAGATTCCATAAAGAATCCCAAAAACAGAGGCACCCTCAAATGAAAGCACAGACCACTACRTCCAACAGCATCCAGAGATTTTTCCTGCCAGCAGTGACACACCCTTGGCGGGAGTTTCCTTGGCAAAAGGTCAATCCCCTCCAGAGTGCTGGTTTTCTTTTCCAGAGGAAAGTCCTGCCCGAGCCATCAGGCACAGCCAGGCCCTCACCTGTGGGACAGCCCTACAAACATCCATTTAGCACCCCAAATCACCCATCGGGTCCCAGATACTCCACAGCCAGGGGAGCCAGATCGGGCCATTTGGATCCAATTAGTTTCCCCAATCTGCCCTGAAAGTCAGCCAGGGCTGGGGCTGCTCCAGCTGCACACATGGCCTGGAGCAGGGAAGGCACAAGTCCCTCAGAACATCCTCTCCAGCGTGGATTTCCCAACAGTGCTGCTCCTCGCTCCAAGAGAAAAATCACCCCGCTGAAGTTTTCCTGCTCAGCAAAACTGATCCCTCCTCCCTGCAGCAACCTTTGTCTGCTCTCTCAGCCCTGAACCACCAAACCCCTTTGGACACGCACAAGCAGAGCCTATGGGCGAGACAGAATAAAATTCCTATAAAATTCCTGATGTTCTTTTTTTGCTGCTGAGAGCAGAGAAACCCCAAGCTGCAGAAAGGCTTCCAGCTCCCCCAGACACCTCCTGTGCCACAGGAACTGCTCCTCTGCCACATCCCGGCTGCAGGAGCCAGGCCTGGCAGGAGCAGGAATGTCTGCAGAGCCTGGAATCGGGATCCATTTCCATGGTGCAGATACACCGAGCACGAGGTGACCCAGCAAAGGGCAAAGGAGAAGCGGGAGCATTCCCACTCCCCGGCTGGGGGAGGCAGGAGGTTTGTGGAGCCCATCGGGGTCTTTCTCTGGGAAGTTCCAAGGGATGTGAGGCTCTGGCCCAAACCTGTGGGGAAGGGCCCAGATCCCCAGTGCTGCCCCAGTGAAGGATCAGGGCTGGTGTGGGTGGGCAGGGCAGACTCTGAGGGGTCCCACACCCAGCTGCCTGCAGCGGCCACCCCGGGGAGCCCAGAGCAGCTCCAGGCTGCCCTCGGAGCAGGGAACGGCACTGGGGGCACCTCAGCTCCTGATCCTGCCTCAGCCCCTGCTGTAACGCACTCCTGCTGTTCCCTGTGCTCTGTGCCATGAGAAGCAGAGAGCATGCATTGCCCTCAGCCCCTGTGTAAACAGCACTCCTGGCTGTTTTCCTGTGCTCTGTTGATGTGCCATGAGAGCACAGAAGCAGACATTGCCCTCACCAGGGCTGCACTGAGCCCACCAGAGCAGAGAGCAGGCATTGCCCTCAGCCCCTGTTGTACCCAGCACTGCCTGGCTGTTCCTGTGCTCTGCAAACATCCACCCAAGCACAGAGCAGACATTGCCCTCATCAGGGCTGCACTGAGCCTGTGAAACAGAGAACAGCATTCCCCTTGGCCAGGGCTGCCACCGACCCCCAGAGCTGAATTTCCTCCTCCCCAGGGCTGAGGCACACCGTTCTCCCCTCCCCAGGGCCGCATGGAGCCCCGCAGAGCCCCCGGCCCCAGCCCTGGCCACAGAGGCACGAGGGAAGCGAGGGCCTGGGGCTTCTCCAGCAGGTCCCAGCCCAACATCTGCTTTCCATGTTCCCCTGGCAGTGCTCCAGGTGCGCACAGCACGCTGCTGTCTGTCTGTCTGCACACAGCAGGGCCCTCTGTCTGCTCCAGCACCGCTGCCCATGGACCCGGCAAACCTGGGAGGGGGCACRGAGCAGCTCCCCGAGGGACACACACCCCATCCCCTGGGACAGAACAGCTGCTGTGAGCAGGGGGGACCCCTGCCATGGGGCTGGGAACAGATCAAACCCCGCAGGTACAGCCCGAACCCCACAGGTACAGCCTGAACCCCACAGGTACAGCCCGAACCCCGCAGGTACAGCCCCGACCCCGCAGGTACAGCCCAAACCCCGCAGGTACAGCCCAGCACGGCCCCCCGGAGCCCTTCGGGCACGCAGGGGACACGGCCCTTTCACCGGGCACGGGGAGCCGTGGCTGCACGGGCATCCATGGCACACTTTGAGGTGTCTTTGGGGTGTCTGGGCAGGGCTGCACCCCGCAGTTGCTGGGACGGCTCCTCCGCCTGGCCCTGGGGTGGGCAGAGCCGGGCAAGGCACATCCACACGCAGGGAAATTCGAACTGCCCAGGATTAAGTGACAGACTCCGGGATCGCCTCACTGTGCCACGGACCCGCTTCCCACGCGAGGGGAGGCGCCGCACACCCGCGGGCCGGCTCCGATGGCTCTGCAGAGGATGTTCCACGCGCAAAATGTTCGCTCTACCACCTGCCCAGGATAGCCGGGGGAAATCATTTCGGGTTCACCCGTGTGAACACAAACTCCATCTCCAACCTGCAGCCCACGAGCGGAGATTCAGGACTTAGCAGTAAAAACCATCTCCGCTGCAGCCACGAGCGGAGATTCAGGATTATCAGTAAAACCATCTCCGCCTGCAGCCACGAGCGGAGATTCAGCCCGGGGAGGTTCAGGATTGTCAGTAAAAACGCCCCAAAGTTTCGCAGGGAAGCAGCGTGAGGGGAATGCCCAGGCTGGGGAGGCTCTGCTGTATYCCTGCCCATCTCCCRTGCCCATCGCCGCYCTCACCTGGGTTCAGCCCCTCGAAGATGCTGATGGGAGGCTTTTCCATCCACGTCAAGTGGTCAAACGCATCCTCCTCGGACGGCTCCAGGATTTTCTTTAAAAAACTCGCCATGTGTCTCACCCAATCTGCAGTGGGGCACAAAACAGACGAGYCAGTGTTGGGCTGTGTGGCCACGAGGTTTTTCCCTTTGCTCTCCCTCAGGGACAGGTCAGRAGTGTCTGAAAAATYGCGCCATGAARGGCCAATGTCCACAGAGGAGATGGAGTCTGCAGCTTTACTGGAATAAAGGGAGAGTCCASTGGGGCCCASCCCGTGAGGTCTCCCCGAGGTTYTGGGGGGGCCGCCTCCTTTTATCCCCAGCTCCCAGCCGTGTGTTGCCCTCTTCCTTTCCCCTCGGCACCGGGAAGGTGCAGCCCTCCCAAACCGCCCACCCCCAATTCCCGCGACGCCTCTGGACAGCTCCCCAAATCCGGGGGAGCCAGGCTGCCTGGGCTCTGCAGGCCTTTGCACGGACGAGCTCTGGACGCTCACCCCAAATCCGGGGAGCCCAGCTCTGGGCTTGCAGGGCCTTGCACGGACCGCCTCTGGGCCTTCCCTGGAGTTCAGAGGGTCAGACTCGCTGGGTCTGTGGCCCGCACTGGCAGTGAGGCAGCCGGGACCCAGGGCCACCCGGGGACACCAGGGCCCATCGGGGACACCAGGGCCCATTTCTTCAAAGACGCTCTGGAGCAGTAACAGAACCACGCACATCGTGTTCTAGCACTTTCCTGCTGGCTTGGGAGCGACAGCCTAGCCAAGGAAGCCCTGAGCCTCCATGGGGCAATTTGGAAGCTGCACACAGAGCTGAGGGCTCTGGAAAGCACGGCCAGGTGGCAAAGTCTAAAGAAAAGCCAGGGTTGGAGCTGGTGATGGATATTTCAGCCCCACCCTCCTTAAACCCAGGTTATGAAGGGAAATTCCCAGTCTGTCCAGTCAGGAGCCGTGCTGGGAGCCACGGTCCCGCCCAGCCTGGCTGCAGCGGGGTCTGGGATGCTGCCGGGCACGGGACAGCTGGGCTGGGAGCTGGGCAGGGGCCACGGGCCGGGCTGCGGCCACTCCCTGGGGCTCCCTTCTCACACCCTCTGTGTCGCTGCCCGGGCTCGGCTGCCCGCTCCGTTCTCCGGGTGCCAGCGGGTGCCCGCCTCCCCCAGCCGGTGCCAGCCCCGTTCCCCCCGGTACCTGGGTGCCGCAGCCGAGCACGGGGCAGGGCAGCGGCTGCTGGAACCCGGGACACGCGCAGGAACGCGGCCGGTGCCGGGTGCCGGTGACAGCACAAAGCGCCCCCAGCCCCGTTAGAGGGGGAGGGGACACCCAGCCCGGCCGCTTTTATCCCCCAGAGCCACCCCTCAGTCAGGGCCACCAGCCGAGCCCGGCCCCAGCCACCCCCGCACGGCCTAAAAGGGGTTTTTGGGTTCTCAGGGGATTCCTCCTGCTGGGCTCCAGCTGGGTCAGCCGGGGGCTCGGGGGCTCCCAGGGCACGGCACTCGGTGCTCCCAGCTCATTTCCCTAGGAAACCTGCCGAAAACCAGCCTGGCTGTCTCTGTTATCCTGTGCACGGCCCCGGTACAGCCTCGTCTGTCTGTCCAAGTGTTTCTGTCCCTCTCCACCAGCATGTGCCTTTTCCTGGGCTGCAAACACAAACTCCACAGGAATCCCCAGCGCAGGTACCGTGTCCTGGCTCCGACAAAAGCTGCTCCCAGGTCCTAGCCATGAAATAACAGCCCAGGTGCTGCTGCTGGCCTGGCTCTGAGCCTGTGCCCGGGGCAGGGGTGCTGCCCCTGCAGAGGGGGCAGAGCAGCGCTGGCACAGCCACGGGCACTGCCCTGCTCAGTGCTGCTCGTGTGTCACCTCACAGGCCCTTCTGAACACTCTGCTTTTATCTGCACGTGTTGAAAAAACCTCCAGCCCAGCCCCAGGAGCTGCAGCTGGATTCAGGGCAGATCCCACCCTGCACAGAATATCCACGGGGGGAGAGGCTTTGCCAGARCAGGGATGGGGTGACCTCATGGAGGCTTTCTGCACAAAGCCTTGGGGAACTTGTGATCCCTCCCAGAGCATCCAGTTTGCTTTTTACAACAAACTGGAGCTTCTGATCCCTCCCAGAGCTTCCAGTTTGCTCCTTAGGAGGAATGGCAGGAGGAGCCCGGTCACCAGGGGATTCCAGGGATTTCACCCTGTCCCTGATCCTCGTTCCGTGCTGCAGTGCAGGGCTCGGGGTGCTCTGCCCGGGGTGCCGTGCTCGCCCTCCCGGTGCCCGTGTGGGGCACACGAGGGGACAGGAGGGGACCAGCTCTCCCTGCAGCCCCGTCTGTGCCGTTCCTGCAGGCACAGGACAGAGGTTTTCCCACCGGAACCCTCGTGGCCTGTCTCTTATACACATCTAGATGTCTGTGCCGTTCCTGCAGGCACAGGACAGAGGTTTTCCCACCGGAACCCTCGTGGCAGGAGCAGATTTTCACCCGCAGCAGGTGCCGAGCGCTCCCCGCGGGGCGCGGGTGAAATTCCTGCCGGCCGCGCTCTCTCGGAGGGGATTTGGCCGCTGGCGGTGTCTGCGTTGAGTAACGTCTCTGGCAGCGAGCGGCGAGCCTGGGAAGTGTGTAATGGAGCCTGTGTGCCACGAGAGCCTCCCTCGGGGGGTGCCTGGGGCAGGGAGGGACGGCCGGACCACCCAGACACCGCCCGCCCTGCTGCGGGCCCGGGNGCCTGTGTGCCACGAGAGCCTCCCTCGGGGGGTGCCTGGGGCAGGGAGGGACGGCCGGACCACCCAGACACCGCCCGCCCTGCTGCGGGCCCGGGGACAGCCGGGCAGTGCCAGAGCCGTGTCACTGTCCGAAGGGGTGTCACTGCCCAGAGCGGTGCCACTGCCCAGAGCCGTGTCACTGCCAGAGCCGTGTCACTGCCCAGAGCGGTGTCACTGCCCAGAGCAGTGCCACTGCCCAGAGCGGTGTCACTGCCCAGAGAGGTGTCACTGCCCAGAGCCGTGTCACTGCCCAAAGCGGTGTCACTGCCCAGAGCGGTGTCACTGCCCAGAGCCGTGTCACTGCCGGGAGCGGTGTCACTGCCCAGAGCGGTGTCACTGCCCAGAGCGGTGCCACTGCCCAGAGCGGTGTCACTGCCCAGAGCGGTGCCACTGCCCAGAGCCGTGTCACTGCCCAGAGCGGTGCCACTGCCCAGAGCCGTGTCACTGCCCATCCCGGGGACAGGCGGTGACCTCCGAGCGCTGGGACAGCTGCGGACAGTGCCAGAGCCGTGTCACTGCCGACAGCGGTGTCACTGCCTCATGTGTCGTGTGCCACTGCCAGAGCGGTGTCACTGGCCAGAGCCGTGTCACTGTCTGAAGCGGTGTCACTGCCCAGAGCGTGTCACTGTCCAGACCGGGCCATGCACAGACCGTCACGTCCAAGCGGTGTCACGTCCCAAAGCGGTGATCACTGCCCAGAGCGGTGTTGCGCTCCAAGAGGTGTCGACTGCCCAGAGCGGTGCCACTGCCCAGAGCCGTGTCACTGCCCAGAGCGGTGCCACTGCCCAGAGCCGTGTCACTGCCCAGAGCCGTGTCACTGCCCAGAGCCGTGTCACTGCTCATCCCCGGTGACAGGAGGTGACCCCCGAGCCCGGGCACGGCGCTGGCAGTGCCCAGAGCGGTGTCACCCGCCGGGGACAGGCGGTGACCCCGCCGTGTCCCCAGGAGGGGAGGCGGAGCCGCACACGGAGGAGGCACAGCWCATCTTTATCGGATTTTGGGGCGGATTTTCACAATCGCAATCCTGAGCGGTGCAGTCAGAGAGCGGGAGGGGCCGGCAGGGGCAGAGCGTGGAGCTGGAATGGGCCGAGGTGGGACAGCATGGGAGGATGCTCCCAAAAAGGCAGCGGGAGAAACCAACAGATGCAAGCGAGCCGAGGAGCTCCACCCAAAGCAGCGCCGGGAGCGGGGCTGATCCGTGCCCGGGGCAGCCCCCGCACGGGTGGGCACAGCTGGGGGGTCACACGAGCTGCCAGCATCTCCATCCCCATCCCTGGCAGCTCCTGGAACCTCCATCCCTCGGTGACAGCCTGCACAGAGCCCTGTAAATAAAGCAGCTTTGGCTCCCGGTCCTGCCGGGCCGGCAGCTCCGGCTGAGCTCACTCCTGTCCCGGCCCCAGCGTGTCCCCGCCCGGAGCTGGAGCTGGGAGCGAGGGCTGAGGGCGCAGCCAGCTGCCCCAGCTCAGGGACAACGGGAGAAAAGGGACCAGAGCTGAGCATGAGGTTATTGCCCCTGGAAAACGGCAGTTTCCTGCTCAGGGGATGCTGCTGGGCTGGCCCAGGGGGATGAGAGCAGCAGGGGCTGAGGGGAGCAGCTGCCAAGGTCCCACAGAGCCCCCGAGGCCGTGCTGCTGAGAGCAGGGGGTGCAGGTTCAGAACAAGCAAAAGGAGGGGTTTGGTTTGTGGTTACTCTGTGACAGGCTGGGCACAGGTCCTGTGCTTGTCAGGGAGCTCGGGGAGGAGATTTCCATGGGGATGAGGTACCTGCAGTCAGGGAAACAGCCCTGGCTCCGACAGCCCCAAAGGGAAACACATCCAGCACTGAGGAACATTCCAGGAGCTCGGGGAGGAGATTTCCATGGGGATGAGGTACCTGCACCCGTGGAAACAGCCCTGGCTCCAACAGCCCCAATGGGAAACACATCCAGCACTAGGAGCATTCCAGGAGCTTGGGGAGGAGATTTCCATGGGGATGAGGTACCTGCACCCATGGAAACAGCCCTGGCTCCAACAGCCCCAAAGGGAAACACATCCAGCACTGAGGAGCATTCCAGGAGCTCCCACTGCATCAAACATCCTGGAAATGATTAATCCCTTCCTCTGGGAGCCCCCTGCCCTGGGAAGAGCCTTGCAGGACAGGGAGCCAAGGGCACTGCTGGTGTGACMGGAATCCGGCTGGGCTGGGCCAGACTCTGGGTCACTTCCACCAAAGCCCTGTCCCTGCAGGGCTGGGCACTCAGCACGGCCCTCCCCGGCTGGGCTCCTTTCCGGTGCCTTTGGGATGTGCGGGGAGACTGGAGCCCTGGGACAGCTCCCACCGCGCCGGGCTGACTCAGATTTCCCGGAGATGCTCTTATCTCCTATCTCCTCCTGCCCTCTGCCCGTCCCCAGCGTGCTGGGCTGTGCTGTGCATCCCAGGGAGCCCGGACAGCCCAGGGAGGGCTGGGGCCGGGGCAGGTCTGTGCCCCCAGCTCAGCTCTCCTGTGAGGAAATGTCGCTGTAGGACATGAAAGAACAYGAGCACACACCGCTGCTCTCAAGGYGGAGAAAAAAGGRAAGTTTATTTTCTGACTCCAACATTTATAGATTTCCAAAAGTGACAGTGGATTGGAGGGTGACAGTGCCACCTTTCCAATGGCACTGGACAAACCAACAGKCCATCAAATTTCTYTTCCTCCATAAAASAATGCAAAACAATGAGTTATTTACAGAAAGTGTGTGAGAAAGTTCGTTACAAGAACGTAAACATCAGAAGGCTTAGAAAATCTTAAAAARTCMGGGTGMAAAGGAAAGGCCAGGTGGAGCTGGGCATGGCTGAGCAATCCCACCCARGAGCCCTGGGAACCCCCAGAGCTCAGCCCAGCCCCGAGGGTCCCTTCACCAGGCACAGGAGGAGGAATGTGTGTCATGCTGCACGGAAAGGGAATTCTTGGGACTCTGGTGAGACCTCTTGGATGTGATCCCGGGGAAGGGATGACTCGGAGGTGGCTCCACAGGCATTTCCCTGTGTATCCCTCCCAGAACGTCGGTGAGTGACACTCTTCAGCTCCCAGCCAATAGAGGTCAGGAGTGGCAATGAATTTCCATAAATTGCACATCTCGCAGTGTCCCGGCAGTGCTCCCACAGCTTGGATCCGTGTCCACGCTTCCAATTCCCTCCAGACTGTGAGATGGTCACTGTTTCCCGTCGCAGCTGTGACTCCTGCACACTTCCAAGGTTCCAGCCCTCGAGCTGGGCTCATTTTTTATTCCCTTTCCTTGAAGGCCCCGGCTCATCCCCGGCGGCTCCGGGCTGGACGCGTTGGGCGTTGCTCAATCACATTTTAGGAAAACAGCTCCGAGCGTCCCCCGCGGGCCCAGCGCCTGCCAGGGCTGCGAGCAGCAGCCAGGGTTTGGCTTTTTACTGGGAATGACACAGGGAAGACGGAATGTCTCCCCCCCGACCCCGGGAAGGGTCACACAGATGGCGTCCAGCCCCGGCACASGGGATAATTCCCGTGCACATGAGCTGCGCYGCTTCCTCTTGTGTAACTGCAGGGTTTTTGCAGCTGGAAGTCAGAGGTCCCACGGCTCGAACCACGAGAGCAGAGCCGAGCGCTCCGCCAAGAGGGGCCAGGGCTGGAATTTCCTCCTGGTACATATTTAGAGCAGGAGAGACCTGGGCTGTGGGTTCAYATCTGGGGCTGTGGATGCTCCCGGCCGGAGGAGGACGCTCAGGGGGCAGAGCTGGCAGTTATTCCCTGAGGGAATTGCAAGGCTCCCGCTGCTTCCACACCCTGGGTGGTGTTGAGCCTAAGTTAAGCCGGCACTGAAGTTCAAGAATGCATGTAATCCATCCCAAAGCAGCCCATGGATCAGCCAAGGGATCGGTCCATAGATCAGCCCAGGGATCAGCCCATTCCCACCCACTCCCATTTGTCATCCCCTGCCTGGACTTTCTCTTTTTTTTCAGAAATCCTTGCAGGATGACAGCTCTTCCTGCAAATGCCTGTATTTGCTTGCAGACTCGGATGCAGATGGAAAATCCTCCTTTGGCCATTTGGACTCTGATTTTTAATTTCCACCTGAGGCCCTGGGCCTAATCTTTTCCCAGGGAGCATTTATTAAATCACAGCTTATTCCCCCARWTCGGGGCAGGCCCGAGGGCTGTTTGAGCAGCCAGCCCAGGCAGCCGGTCCCACACACACAGAGCTGGCAGCAAATTCACTTTCTGCTGCCTTTTTCCAGCTGCAGGGCTGCTCCCACCCCTGTAAGCAGAGCGTGAATCATGTTCCCGTTATATCCCTCACATCCCGCTCTGTCCCTGCCCGGCCCCAGCCCTGGTGCCCGTCCCCCTCTTTGTCACCCCTCTTTGTCACCCCTCTTTGTCACCCCTCTTTGTCACCCCTGTTTGTCACGGGAGGAGCGGGGAGGTGGCACCGTGCCCAGGACAGTGCCACACCCGCAGGTGGCTCTGGCACCGCTCAGGGCTCAGGATTGATCCCCGGACTCGTTCCCAGCAAGCCCGACCTGGAAACGTTCTCGGCTGGGTTTTAAATGATTATTTATTTAATTGTTCTTTAAAGCACAGCCTAAGGGCTCCCTCTGCTGCCGTGCGGGCCTGGAGAGGAGAGGGCTGGGGGGAGCCAGGGCAGGGCAGCCCAGCTGTGCAGCTCCAGATGTTCCCTGCTGCTGCTGCTGCCCTGACAGCAGGGCCCTGATGCCCCTGACGTCCCCCAAATGGCCCTGATGTCCCTGATGTCCTTGGTGTCCCCCAAATGGCTCTGATGTCCCTGGTGTCCTGATGTACCTGATGTCCTGATGTCCCTGATGTCCCCCAAATGGCCCTGATGCCCCTGATGTCCCTGATGTCCCTGATGTCCCTGATGTCCCTGATGTCCCCGATGCCCCTGATGTCCGCTGAGGCTGCCCAGCCTGGTCATGGCCCGGGGATGCTGCCCTCCCCTCCTGCTGCAAACCAGAGGAAAATCCCCCAGGGCGTTCCCGATCCTGCCTTTCTCACCGTGCTGGGGATCGGGGCTGCCCCGGGGCAGGGGGAGCTGGGGCTGATGCCCACGGGTGCCTGGGGGTGCCTGCTGAGGCTCCCCATCCCAGAGCTCCACTGCACCCAGCCCTGCCCAGCTCCCACCRGGATGGAGCAGGACCCAAGCCAAGTCCCTGTCCCCATCTCCATCCAGTCCAGTCCGAACTAAACCACACTTTTGGGCACAACCCTGCAACTTAAAACACGAGAAATGAAGGGCTCACAAAAGGCTGGGGAGTTGTTTCTTCCTCATCCAAGGAGACTTTTAGGTGAGGGTTTGGGGTGGGACCTCTGCCCACAGCTGGACCAGAGGGCTCTCAGYGCTGGGAAGGAGGTGTGGACGTTCCCAAGAGCTGAGGTGACCCAAATTCCTTCCACAGCAGGGCCTGGGTGTGAGGGAGGGCTCCAACAAGAACAAAACATAAKCCAGGTACTGGTGGAAGAAACTGAGGCGAGTTTAAGCCTTGGAGGAGAGGGSACAGGTGACACACACAAAGGTCCCGCTGGGACAGAGTGACAGCAGCCATAAAGCAGGGCCGGGCCAGCAGGGCTGCCCTCGGGAGGGATGGGTGAGTCAGAGCTGAGCCCTGCATCCCGCAGAACAGCTGTGTGACTCAGGCTCCGGGGTTACCATGGAGCTGTTTACACACTGCTCGGGACTGAGGAAAAAAGGAGGAGAAAACTACAGAGCTCACCCAAAGTGAACTAAACGGAAGGAGCTTGGTGACACAGAGAGGGACAACCCAGAGGAACGACTCCACAGGCCCTGGGGCTCTCCAGGAGGAGTGCAGAGGGCTCGGGGATGAACCCAGGGAGCAATTATTCCCCAGACTGATGGTTCTCCCGGTGCCGGATGGGTGGGACAGGTGTGATCCTGGTGGTTTTTGAGGATTCTTGGAGGAATGTGAGGAACAGCAGAGCAGAAAGTCCAACTCCCATGTGAGCAAACTGTTGGGATTTGTACAGAGCAGGGTTCAGGGAGMGAACAGTCAGCTGAAGAACCTCAGCGTGGCTGTGGCAAATATTCTGGGGAGTATCACAGCTTCCAGCTGTGCTTGCACCATCCCAGCCAGATTTCACTATTTCAGAGCAAAGAGTACTATATAATTATTATTATTATTATTATTATTACTACTACTACTACTGGAGTATTTCTGCTCTCCAAACCCTCCAAGCTCAGCCCCACCCAGGTCTGAGGTGGGGCCAGCATTAATGACCCAGCTGACGCTGAAGAAGCTGGCTCCGTGTGGAGTCCTGGGGCTTGYGGAAAAAAGCACATTCAGAGAATTTCTCTGCTCTGAGGCAACTCCCACTTCCTGCTCCGCAGGAAACCCCAGCACTCAGCGAGTGAGAATCAAACCAGACTCACACCCAGCTGCAGCAGAGATAAGAAGTTTGGTTCTGATCCATGACAGGAATGCAATAAACTGCCAGTTTCTCAGAAGCCAAAAGCTTGAATGTTTGCCAAGAGCTAAAAATAACCCAAAGAAGGCTCTATTTAAAGGCACCTACTAAGAAATGCCTCTGTCCTTGGTTAAATAAACTGCAACTTCCAGAAAAGCCCTGTTTTCCAGGAGTCTGGGGGGAGCTTTGGCAGCAGGTGAATAAACACTGGGTCCAAAGCTTTTAACACATTTCAGAAGCAGCAGCTCGTGGCTGGAGCTGTGCCAGCAGCGAGCAGGGGCTGGCTGGGCTGGAGCAGGGAGGATTCCCACTCCTCCCTGCAGGACCTGCTGAGGGGTCTCCACTTGGGGGTTTGACTGAGTTTGGCCTCCTCACATCGATTCCCTAAAAGTGCCTGATCCCTTGGATGGAAATGGGCACTGAAGTTCCTCTGGTGTGTGTGGGACTGAGCAAAGGGCACSTCTGAGTGCCCTCCAAAGGAGATGAGCCTTGGGGAGACAGCGACTCCAGCTCTGTGTGCTGACAGCTCCAGCAGCTGGGGCAGAGTKTGCCCAGGGCAAACTGCAGAGCCCTGGCTGACAGAACGGTGCCAGAGCTGGAGGAACAGTCCAAATGGACATTAAACCCCTGCTAAAGGTGCCTGACAAGGACACAGGGAGGAAATGAAACTGAGCAATGAACCACAGAAGGGATGTCTGGGCTGGTTAAACAAAGCAGCATTTTAATTTCAGGATTTTATAAATAGGTATTTACAAAAGGAAGGTATCAATCAGAGTTAAACAAACGTACAGCTGCCAGTGCTGCAGAGCACAGGGAGAGGAGCCAGGGTAATGCAGCCCCACAATKCACAGCACACGGGAGTCAGAAAGAAACCATCACGTAAATTCTTCACAATCCTGACCCAGAACGTTCAGCACCTGCTGCTGAGGAAGCACAGACTCAGGGCAGAGCCCAGAGAAGGAGCTGAGCTGGTGCCTGTGCAGGGGTGAGCTCAGACACAGCACTGCCCCCCAGCCAGGGCTCTCCCCAGCTCAGGGACAGCACGGGGTGCCCTGCAGGAGGGTGACAGCCTGCCAGTGCCAGCCCTGTGCCAGGAACTGCCCTCCCCACACCCTGCTGGCCTGAGGAGCAGCCCCCTGGCCCCAGGGTCCCCTCCAGGACAGGCCATGGCCCCAGGGTCCCCTCCAGGAGACCACACAGCCTCAGGGGGACAGGCCAGGCACACGAGGCTGCCCTCACAGCCCTGTCTGGAGCAGGGCTGCAGCCTTCCCTGGAAACTGCTTCTGCTCTTCCACTCTCCAGACAGGCCCAGGCCCGCAGGGATCCCACAGATCCAGGGCTTCAGGATGTTGTCCAGGTCTGTGAAGGCTTCAGAAACCAGGCCCAGCTCACAGRTCACCTTCTGCAGCTGCCATGGGACCTCAGGGATCTTCCAGCAGCTCCATTTCCTTCAGATGCCCCTCACTGCAGCCACTCAGAGCCATTCCAGTCACACAGTCAGGGAGGCAGGGCCATCACTCCTTCAACTGCAGCAGATGCAGCAAGAACCCCCAAGAGCCAAACCTGAAAGCCCACAGCTGAAAGCAGCCAGGCACCAAGTGCTGAAGGAGCAGGAGAGTTCCCAAGGCTTGGCTTGTACATGGCTTTTCTGAAGAATCTCCAGCAATTTTTTTTAACTCATCCAGTAGTTCTAAACCTCTATGAAACCCACTCAGGCTATCTTTTAATTTAAAKTTTAAGCAAATTAATTCTTGTTAATCAAACTAAAGAGAAGACTTAAACACAAACTGCTAGTGGAAAATGGAATATAAGTTGCCAGGGGTGTTAACCTCAAGTCTTGCAAAATTTATTTACTTCTGTTGATTCACACCTTGTGTGCAGCTCCCAAATTGATCAGAGCAACTTCTGTGCTGGTCGCTGCTGGGAATGCAGCCTGGCTGGAGGCTCCCACCACACTCAGGATGCTGCTTGGTCCTCTGGAGCCATGGTCTGCAGGAGGCAAGATCAAAGAGGGCAGGAGAACTCTGTGAGCCACTGCTGGGATTTTGGGGCAAAAACATTCATTTCTGCCAGARCCTGAGACTGGCCTGGGCACCTGGGTAACCCCTGCCAGGGTACAGGAACTCAGGAGAAACCAAGAAGGGGAAGGGCCCAGCCCAGAGTGCCAAGACAGGTCATCAGTGTTTGAGCTTCTGATTACACTGATGGCAGCAATTACAGCAAATATCTGTGAACCYGTGGCAGCCAAAACACCTCTGCCAGGGTCATCAATACAGCCAGAAAAGGCAGCAGTGGGGTGGAACTGGGGTGGCTRTTCCTGCTGGAACATTTGTTCCCTTTCCTGCAAGGAGCAAAGCCAGAGCTGGGGGAGAGCAGGAGCTGCTGGAAGAGCTGTGTGGGGCTGGGAGAGAGCACAGGGGCAGTGGCAGCCCTTTCAGCCCGGTGTCACTCCCAGCACAGCAGTCACATTCCAGTAATTCCCATGGCATGGAGCCATGGCACCAGCCAATACCACAGCACTGGGTGACAGCAATTAGCAGTGCTCCGAGCCTTAATTAACGGGGCTCAGGCTCCCCAGCAGCAGCGAGGGCAGGGTSCCACTGCACAGCTCAGAACACCAACGAGCCCCCCTTGCTTTCCCCACGGATCCCAGAGCCCTGGAGGCCTCACCTGCCGCAGGAACTGCTTCCCCAGGTAGTTGGTTGCCATGCTGGTCAGGCTCTTCCTGCTGCCAACTTTACACCTGATGTAGCCGTAGAGGTTGGCTCCCTGCAGCACCACCCCCATCACCACCACTGCCTGGGACAGGGAAAAGCATCAGCAGCTGGCAGCCCCTGGCTCACACGGGGCAGAGCCAGAGTGCAGCTCAGGGGCACTCACCAACCACTTCACTTTGAAAGAGAAGAGAGCGCTGAAGGCAAAGATCACCCAGATCATGGGGCAGGTGATCAGGCCTAGCCAGAAAATTCGGGACTCTGCTTCAGATGAGGTCTTACCCCCTTGTGCTGACACCTGAAACAGAAAGGAAATGGCAGTGACCAGGCTGCTCCATCCTACAGATCCCACATCCTTAAAACCAGGGCACAATCCCCACACTCCCTGGGATTTCCCTCCACACAACAGCACTGGGTGCTTCCAGGACTGATTTCCACATCACACAAACACATCTCTGTAACAGGAAGTGTTTCCACTTAAGGGAGTCTTTTCAGTTTTCTCTCAGAATCACTGCAGGCAGCAGCATCAAAACCTCTTGAAATGCTTGGGGCTAGACAGGCAATTTGGGAAAAATGACATTTCCTGCATGGTTCAGTTACAAAGCTTAGAAACAGGCAAAGGAGTCATTTCCTACCTCCAAAACCCACAGACTTACATTACCTATATCAAGCCAGCTCAATACATCATGAGAACTTTTTAATAACTCAACAATCAGAAAGCTCATCCAGCAGCCTGCACAGATCTGTGGCTGCCAGCAGATGCTCCCTGTGCAATCCCCCCTCTCCAGCAGCACCACCAACCACCAGGGGGTTCGTAAAGCAGACAGGAGCACAAGAACCAAATCACCAACCTTCCTGGCCTCAAACACCCAGTGACTTCTGCCATCATCATCCACCTGGTTCCACCAGCGAAGGCCGACCATGAGGCGCCCTGTGACGTTCTGGAAGAGAGCAGAACCCGTGAGCCCCGGGTCCTCTGCCAGAGAACCCTCCTGGCACAGCTCAGGGCTGGGCTGCTGCTTCCCACAGCGCCTGTCTGCCTCACACTGCGAGAACGAGAGCCACAACAAGCCATTCCTCAGAGATCCAGCAGGTCTGTGGCGCTTCTGAGCTGCTAACAAAGCCTGTGCTGCCTCTAAAGGGACTCTAACAAATGCTCTCCACTGGACTTTCCAAAGGAACCAAGWGCACAGAGATGTCAGAGTTTATTTCACAACACTCTGCAATCCCTCCCAGCACCTGAGGGTGGTGATTTTGTGGGASAGGCACAAATAAATGACTTTTCTGRGACATGAGCATCACYGTCAGTTATTTTTACACGGCAAGGCAAAGACAACAAAAAGCACCAGGGGAACTCACCTTTACAGCCCAGAAGTCACAGGACAGGAGGAGGATGATGGTCACCATGCAGGCAATGAAGCTGTTGGTTAGCAGCTCACAGAGCAGGTAAACAACGATGGCACTGACTCGGAAGAACAAGTGGAAAAATGATGCCACTGGGTGCCTGGAATGAAGGACAGGACAGTCACAGCTCCTGCAGACCAGTGACACTGCCAGGGTAAGGGTCAGCATTGCAACACGAACCCAGTGTCCTGGAAATATGGGAAAYAACTGCCCRRSAGCWGACACAAGGCAGAGACATTCCAGAAACTCCCTCTGTCACCACCAACCTTATTTTTGACTTTTTGGATCTCCTGGATACATCATCATCTGCATCAAAGAGAGACACATCTTCAATGTCATCACTGCTGTCCTGAGGGGGGGAGCAGAGRCAATAAAATAAAACAGTTTTCAGTGTCAGCCTGGGACAGTGTTCATCACCCAGAAAACCACAGAGGCACCTCAGGACCACAATTCATTTGGGAAGAAGGTGAAGATTTAGCCAYGCACARGCYTACAGTGWGATCTCAGAAATGCTCATCAGGGCTCAGAGTGCTGAGCTGCAGCTGGGCTGAGCCCCCGAGCTGGTCACACACCCTGCTGCTCCCAGGTGTGCAAGGAGCACCTGGCCCCGGCACAGCTGGCCCCGGCACAGCTGGCCCTGGCACAGCTGGCCCTGGCACAGCTGGCCCCGGCACAGCTGGCCCTGGCACAGCTGGCCCTGGCACAGCTGGCCCCAACACACAGCCTCTGGCACACCTGGCCCTGGCACACAGCCTCCGACACACCTGGCCCCGGCACAGCTGGCCCTGGCACAGCTGGCCCTGGCACACAGCCTCTGATATGTGCTCTCCTGGCCCGGTAACACCAGCTGTGGGTGCCTGTCACAGACATATTTTATGAAAAATCCTTTCATCAGGATCTTTTCTCCTGAGAAGCTGGGAAGTTTCAGCTTCTCCATSTTTTGCTRCTTTGGAATGTGATTTGSAGAATTGTTTACCCAGCATGTGAAATTGTTTTTACTTGATGATCAATGACAGCCACCTGTGTYGAGGCTGTGAGCAGTCACAAGATTTTATTATCACTTTTTTTTTTCCTTGCTAGCCTTCTGATGAAATCCTTTCTTCTGTTCTTTTAGTAACTGTTTATAAGTATAATAATGTATCTTTTAATGTAACTATATAATCATAAAAATAATCAGCTTCTGACACATGGAGTCAACGATTCTTATCTCTTCCGCTAAGTCGGGGACTCCTGTGTACACCACCACATGTGCCAGCAGCCTCTGTCCGTGTCACACAGCCTGGGCACGGCCGTGTCACACACGCATCCCGCTGTCACACTCACACGGCATCAAGGTCCGTGTCACCACAACACGTTCCGTGTCACAACACCGTCCATGCTCACAACACGTCGTGTCAACAGCTACCGTGTCACACCACTGTCCATCGTCACACAATGTCCGTGTCACACGACATCTGTCCGTGTCAACCAGCACCAGGCACGGTCGTGTCCAACAACAGCGCCGTGTCACACACACGTCCGTTGTCACACAGACCAGGCACGGTCCGTGTCACACACCTGTCCCATCGGGTCACACAGCACTGGGCATGGTCCGTGTCACACAGCTGTCTGCAGTCACAGCGTCCGTGTCCCGGCACACAGACCGTCCCGTCGTCACAGCAGGCGTGGGCACGTCCGGTCACCACAGCAAGCCGGGCCAACGGTCCGTGTACAGCACTGTCCATGTCACATCGCATGGCATGTCCTTCACACCGTACTGCGGTCACATGGTCCGTGTCACACACGGATCCGTGTCACATCGTGCGCCATGTCACACAGGTCCAGTGTCACACCCACACACGCGCGTGTCCACAGCACGACGTGCACGCCACCGGGCCTCCAGGGTCCGTGTTCACACACCGTCCGTGTCACACATGTCGGTCCGGTCAGCACACCTGTCCGCGTGTCCACACACCGTTCCGTGTCACCACAGCGCCGGGCACGGCGTAGGAGCCCCGCGGTGCCCTTGCGCACGGACAACGGCCTGGAGCTGTCGGTGGCAGAAGCGCTGTCGAGCCCCGCAGGCTTCGCCCGGGGCCTTGTGGGAAGGGGTGGTCCCGCTCCGAATCCTGTGATCCGTGCCAGAGCCCCTGCTGCGGCCCCCTGCAATGTCCCGGCAGGCTCCGTATTAGTCACAGAGTCCAAGCGTGTCCCCATGCGAATGCGCCCCTATGATGCCAGCCCTAATGGCCGCTCCCGTGTGGCCGTGTCCCATGCCCAAGCCCCTATCCCGGCCTCGGAATTGCCGCTCCCCGGTCCATGTCCACTCGCCCACGCCCGCTGATCCACGGCATCCGTAGCCGCTCCGGTCCGATGTCCATGCCCAACCCCTTAACTCGCCCGAATGCAGCTCCCGATCCGGTCCGCTATGTCCTGATTTCCCACTGACCCCAACCCTGACTCCGTTCTCAGCACCGAATTGCCGGCTCCCGGTCCCGGTTCGTCTGTCCCATGCCACAGGCCACCCTGATCCGGCCCAAATGCGCTCCCACCGAGGTCCCTGTGTCCCGTGTCCCATGCCCAAGCCCCATCGGACCGCCCGAAGCCCGACCACCCCGTGCCGTGTCCAACTGCTCCATGACTGAGCCCCGATTCCGGCCAATGGCGGCTCCGGTGCGCTGTCCCATGTCCCATGCCCGAGCCCCGATCCGATCCCGGTCCCTACCATGGCCGGAGCCGCACTTCCGCCCGCCACGCGCGTCACGGCCGCGGACCAATCACGGAGCGTCCCCGTGACCTCCGCTCGGACGCTCTGCCACCCTGCGCGTGCGCGCTAGCGGAGCCGGGCGCGAGACGTGGCTGGGCGGGCACCCACGCAACGCCTGAGGGAGCGGGGGGGCCCTGGGCGGACCCTGAGGGACTCGGCGGGATCCTGAGGGACTTTTGAGGGAGCCGGCACCGTGAGGAGCGGGGGGATCCTGAGGGCCACACAACCAGAGTAACGGGGTGATCCTGAGGGACCGGCACCGCCTGAGGGGAGAGGGGATCCTGAAGGACCCGGAGGGACCGGCACCGCCTGAGAAGAGCGGGGGATTCCTTGAAGGGAACGGCCACCGCTTGAGGGAGCGGTGGGGATCCTGAGGGCCCTGAGGGACCGGCACCGCCTTGGGGGCAGCGGGGATCCTGAGGGGCACCGGCTACCGGGCTTAGGGGAGCGGGGGATCCTGAGGGACGCGAACACGGCTGAGGGACAAGGGGGAATCGTGAGGAGCCCGGAACGACCGCACCGGCTGAGGGGAAGGGGGGATCGTGAGGGACTCGAGGACGCACCGCCTGAGAGAGCGGAGGGATCCTGAGTGGCCCAGGGACCGGCACCCGCCTGAGGGGAGCGGGGGGATCCTGAGGGACCGGCACCGCCTGAGGGGAGCGGGGGGATCATGAAGGACCCGGAGGGACCGGCACCGGCCTGAAGGGAGCGGGGGATCCGAGGGACTCTGAGGGACCGGACCGCCTGAGGGGAGGGGGGATCCGAGGGAACGCAGCCGTGACGAGGGAGCGGGAGAGGGTAAGTCCTGAGAGAGCCGCATCTCGGCTGATCAGGGAACGGGAGGGATCGTGAGGGGCCCTGAGAGACCGCACCGCCTGAGGCGAGCCAGGGGATCTGCAGGGCCCTGAGAGACCGCACCGCAGCTGAGGGACGGGTGCGATGCTGAGGCTGAGCCCTGAGGAGCAGGCAACCATGCCTAGAGGGAGCGAGGGGGATCCTGAAGGCAACCGCACCAGCCTGAGGAAAGCGGGGGGATCCTGAGGGACCGGCACCGCCTGAGGAGAGCGGGGGGATCCTGAGGGACCGGCACCGGCTGAGGGGAGCGGGGCATCCTGAGAGGCCCTGAGGGACCGGCACCGCCTGAGGGGAGCGGGGGATCCTGAGGGACTCTGAGGGACCGGCACCGCCTGAGGGGAGCGGGGGGATCCGGGGAACCGGCACCGGCTGAGGGGAGCGGAGGGATCCCGGGGAACCGGCACGGCCTGAGGGGGGATCCGGGGGTGCTAGCGCCTGAGCGCCCGCAGCTGCAGGGAGGTGCTGATTTACGGACTCCAAGTTGAACACAACCCTGTGATCCTCCTCACTTCGTCATGGCCAAAAAGGAACCACCCCCTCCATGGTGTTTTTCCACCGGGCTTTATTGAGGGACGCGTTTCCCGCGGGCTGTGGCGCGGTTCCTTGGCCGCAGCAGTGTGGGTTTATCCTCGTTCCTTGGGAGGAGCTGCCATCGTGTGGCGGAGCTGCCATCATCCATCGCTCCGTCCTGCCCGGCACGGCCGCCCCGCGGCTCGGTCCCGTGCCGCGCCAGCTGCAGCCTCCCCGCSGTCACTTTTCACTGGCTCCATCCCAGCGTTTGGGAGTCCAAGATGGCATTGAATTAAACAAACCAACGCTAATCACATCCCCGCTGTGGGGAGAGTTTCAGAGACTCTAATTTCAAACCAGAACAGCTGCTGAAAGCCCCTTGGCATGACCATGAGCAGAACTGGTGTCTTTCAAACCTTTGATACAACAGATTTTTAGTACGCCAGCCCAGACACTCAAAGCTAGATAAATAGCTTTTTTCAAATACTAGGAAGGCTTTTGTCATCCTGTTAATTTCTCAGCATTATTGGAAACCACAAAATGACAGAGTAGTTGGGGTTGGAAGAAACCTTAAAGACCATCCAGTTCCATCCCCATGGACAGGAAACCTTCTGCAGTCAAGTACATGTAGGCATTTATCCACAGAAATGGGGAGATTGAACCCCTTACCCTGTTTTGCATTTCATAGAAATGAAGTCTAAGCTGCTTTCCACTGGGGCTGGGGCAGTTCCTCCCCAGGGCAGCASTGGAGCTTCCCTGCTGGATGTCCCCAGGGTTCCCTCMGCTCTGTCCAGCCTGGCTGGGTCCCTCTGGATGGCAGCACCTCTCTGGGGTCAGTGACACCTCAGGGCACCCTGCCCATGGTCCGGGGTATTAATTAATGGTGATGGTAAACAAAATCAGACCCAGCATCAACCCCCAGTTACTGGCCTCCAAGCAGACTTTGTGCCACTGATCCATTGGATTTCAGTCCACACATCTTCAGCTTCTGCACCCTAATCAATCCACAGAAGCTCCGATAAGAATTTTTATTATTATTCTCACAGGGTTGAGCCCGTCCTGAGCTGTGTTGGTGTCAGACAGTGCCATGTTGGTAATGACAGCAGGTTTAGGGAGTTACATCCAGGAGAGGGCTCAGTCYATTCACTGCCTTGACAAATAGCTGAATATACCAACAGTATGTCTTAGGAAAACTTACAGTGGGGCAGTGTTTTACACTTAAAACCACAGGGAGTACACTTAAATATACTAAACATATTTAAATGTACATAAATGAATATATCTRTATTTTATACTGAAAGCCACAGGGCAGACTCAGCTGGATACCAGAACGCCAGGTCGTGGCTGTTGGCTAGACCTGGGGATCACCTCAGATAAATGAGTTATGCCCAAGTTCTGGAGCAGGTGTTTTCCTCTCCCCAGTAAAAGAATCCACAGGTAGGCCTTTAATTTTCCGCAGCCAGGCTTTCCTTCTGGCTCTGTCWTTGTCTTCCCTGGGCTTTGCCTGCTGTGCCGGATGCTGAGCTGCCACAGCTGCCTCATTCAGCTCCTGCTGTGCTGTCAGGAGCCTGAACCCACTGTCCCTGCGGGAAGTGTAGGCACAGGAGGGCTTCATTCTCCTGGCAGCTCCATTCCTCATCTCTGCAGCCGTGCCAGGCATTGGTTGGGTCAGTTCTGAAGAAGCTGTGCAGGGATCAATGAGCTGATGCCCATCTTTGGGACCAGGAGTGTCTTTCCCACGGCCACTGGGCGTTTTCCTTTCTCCCAGCGAGCCASAGAACTTGGGACGTACAACGCAGGGAGCAGGGATGGAGGATTTCACAGTGGGGCTGTGCAAAGAGTTCTCCAGCCTGAGCTGCAGCATTTTGGTTTCAAAGGGAGTTGAGATTTTTGCCATGGCCAGCGAATGGCTGTGCAGCGTGGCACGCCGGAGCTGGGCTGCCCGCTGCTCCTGGTGCTGCAGGGCCGTTCTGGGCACTGGCAGCTGCCCGGGGCGCTGCTGCTGGGCTGCCCTGGCCCTTGCAGAGAGCAGGCTGGGGCTGCGGCTGCCTGCAGCTGCCTTGCAGGAGCTCTGCAGCGTGCCGATTGTCAGGAGGAACTTGTCAGGGGACATGGGAGACCTTGGGTCTCTCTGGGGCAGCTCACACTCCMAAGTGGCCTCTGCCTCCTCAGGTGCAGGGGAAGCAGAGCCATGTTCAGCTTCATCACCTGTAGTCAAAACASAGCAACTCATTTGGGGTTGAGAGCCTTTCCCACACACTGCAGRGCACAGAGTCAGAGAATAACTGAGCTGGGAAGGACCCAACAGGAGCACCCAGTGCAGCCCCTGGCCCTGCCCAGACCCCCAACAACCCTTCCCTGGCATCCCTGGCAGCGCTGCCCAAAGGCTCCTGGAGCTCTGGCAGCCTCGGGGCTGTGCCCATTCCCTGGGAGCCTGGGCAGTGCCAGCACCCTCTGGGGGGAACCTTTCCCTGAGCTCAGCCTGACCCTCCCTGGCCCAGCTCCAGCCATTCCCTGGGTCCTCTCTTTTACCAAGCAGAGCATCAGTTGGCATCTGCTGGCCTGGACAGCAGGAACCTTTTCCCAGCCCATCACTTTATCTGCAATRCTCAGTTTGTGGGGCTGGAGGATTTGTCATCACACTGCAGTGAATAGCTCTGACTAAAAACAAAAGAACATCACTGTGTTACAATTGAAAAGTGCCTGTTTCTGGGCAGTTGCCTTTCCCAGTGATGGCAGATCCTGAATGTAGGTGTTYTCTCACTTTCTCGGGTGTTTGCAATGAATAATTCAAGCCCTGAATCAGCAGCGTGTTTCCAGGCCCACCAGCTGTGCGAATATGAATACTACTACTGATTTCTGTCTTACTCAGTTGGAAAATGACAGTGCCTGTYTTGAAAAATGTGTTGAAGTTACACCAAACCCTTGTAAAGMGGCAGAAAGGTTTCACAGAAGCCTAGAAAATGACAGAACCATTGAAATGGAACAGCACATCTGCTCTTGACAACAGCAGTCTGAATATTGGCTGGGCTGGAGGCAGTGGCTGCTTGGTTTGTAACTCAATTTAGAAAAGCCAGAAAAGAAGAGGCTCAGTGTGATACCTTTGGGTCTTCCACGGCTCTTTGGTCCCTGGCGAGATTTTGGGGGCTTGTCTGGAGCTCTCTGTGGCTCTGCACTGGTGCCCTGGCGCTTCCCCTTCTGGGACCTCCTGTCCTGCTTCGGCACCTCCCTGTCAGCGGGGAGGGAATAATCCCACACCACCTCCTCGAACTGGAGCAGCAGCAGCCTGCTGGGGGAATCGGTCACCACCCTGCAGGAGGGAGGAGAGAGCCGTAAAAGCACAGGAATCTCAGGCACAGCAGGTCCTGCCTGAGGGGCAGCACAAACCACAGGGCCTCCAACAGATCCGAGATCATCATCTCTCCCRGAAGGAGCAGCAGCAATTGACCCCATCAATCAGACACCGCACATTTTAACKTGTGCTCTGTGTGAGTCTCTGGTGTTCTTTTCATTCAGCTCCATGGAAAAGTCAATTTAAAAATAATTAGGATGAAAATTTCCAGCAGTGGACAGAGCTAGATCAGAGTAGCSCTAAAGGGTGCAAGTACCTAATTACAAATACCATATTGTCAGGGACATCTAAGTGTGGATTGAAGGGCTGTGCTGGTCTGGTTGGGATGGCGTTAATTTCTTCATAGCTCCCCATTTATTGCTGTGTTTTAGAGAGTGGCCAACCCAGCCCTCAAACCACAGCAATGTTTTACCCATTGCTKCCACAGAAGCTGGGAGCCACCTTTAGTTAGAGGTGCAAAAGTGAATGAACCTGGAAGGATTTCTCATTATTGGCCTTTACAAAGAGGCTGYAGGTCAGGGAACAGGCAGGGACTGTCAGGTATTGCCTTGATTCTCTRACCTCCTAAGAATTTCTGAACTCAGCTTTACAGTTGGGTCTGTATCTTCAGCTGTAGAGAAATAGGAAAKTGTACATTGCTGAAGAGACTAAGGAAATATTTTCAGCCCTGTGAACTAAACCAGATTATTGAAGCAGTTAATAAATAGTGGAGCCCTTTAAAAGTTATTTGTGAGAAGGAAAAACACACAGTTCCTTAAATTTCAGTGTAATCCACAAAATCTGGGCCAGAGCCTGCTGGCAGCTGCTGTCACGCACCTGTTTCCTGCGACACAGAGAGCAGACACGGGGTCCCCGCTGCCGCTGGGCTCCAGCACTCTGAGGCAGGTGCCAGTCAGGAAGCTGAATATCCGAATGCATCCATCAGCACAGCCACTGATGACTCTGAGGTACAGGAACTCCAGGGACAGCACTTCCCTGAAAACACACCAGGCCAGTTGGCACTTCTGTGGTGCTTGCACAAGGAGAAATGGTCAGCGAGCTCCTTCAGCCTGCAGGAGAAGCAGAGCTCTGGCTGCAGCAACAGCCTGCGCTGAGGAGCTGGTCAGGACATTGCAAAGGTCTGACAGAGACCTCTCGCATCACTTCATGTCCAAACCAACAGCCCCGTGCATCCTTCCACTGGAAGGTGTCCCTGCCCGTGGCAGGGGGGTGGAATGAGGTGATCTTTAAGGTCCCTTCCAACCCAAACCATCCTGGGATTCTGTGATTCCATGCTCCCCATAGCAACCATATGGTCGTGGCCATCTGCTGCATTTGAAATTTCAGTTTTATGTCCAGGAAAATCAATGAAAACCATACAATGCTCCAGTTTTCACAGTTCTAGGTACAATTTAAGTCTGAGAGGATGGCGTAACACGCAGTTGGTCAGCATGAAACTGGGCCACCTCTATTCCTGCCCAGGTGATGTGACACCCTGTGGCACACAGCAGGGGATCCTTGCAGTATTGGACTGTGCTCTGTCTGCCTTTAGTCATGCCTGCTTGTCATAAAGGGTTGTGGGTTTGCATTTCAGGTTGTTCCAGGTCTTAACTGAAAATGCTGCTTGTGACCCCAGGGTGCCTGACAGAGCTGTTGAGATAAAGATTGATGCAAGCRGGGATATTTCAAATCCTCAGACTGGTAATTAAGGCATTTTCTGATCCTGTAAGGGGCACTTTTTCTTTACAGTTTCAGTCCACTTTTGAATACAACTTGAAACACATCTGATTCCTACTTGGGATGGAAGAAAGCTATCAGGCATCTCCTAAATTTTCCCAACATGCTCCATCCCAGGGCATATCCATCACTGCTCCCTGTGACGAGGTGCCACTGGTCAAAGGACAAGCAGAGAACTGGGCCTTGGTGCCTCTCTAATGTCTGCAAAGTGAAAGAAGAATGTGCAACAAAATCAGTAATCTGGATGTAAATCTGTCTGAGGTGTTTCAGGACACCAGCCTGACATGGTTTTACAGTGGTATTGTACCAGTGCCCCCCATGGATAACTGTGATTGTTTTATAGYCACTGAAATGTTCTGRGCTTGGTGCTGCTGCTGAGCTCCTGGCATGGAATTACATCCCTTTTCATCTTTATTACATGGGATTATTTTGTTTTTTAGAAAGTCTTTGGCAAATGCAAAAAACTGTGRTGAGCTAGCAGAGAATGGTGACCATTTAGCACAGAATTATCCCCCCCAGAGGAAACTCACCTTGATCAGAGCCCCTGTCTCAGCACTCCAGACCTTCACCAGCCCTCGGTGACCCCCACTGACCACGTGGGTCCCGTCCATCCTCACTGCCCACACAGGGCTGCTGTGCATCAGAGTCCTGAGGCATTTCCCACTCTCCAGGCTCCACACTGCCAGGGCAGCAAGGAGGAGAATTAAAAATGCATCTGCCCCASTGATGAGTTTTGGGAGTACAACATGCATTAAAAAATACTATTGGATTACAGTCACACCTTGTACCTGCAGCTCTGTGAGGAGCTGAGTGTTGGCTTAAAAAGCATAATTGCATGGCAAACAATTTAAATGTGAAGTCCAGAAAAAGCACATATTTTTCACCTTTATTCTATAAGGAAACATCTGGCAAAGCTGAAAGTTGATGCCACTTGCCCAAGAGTTGGGATGGCATTACACCACAAAGCCATTAATTCTGAATAAAAGCAGAAATAATGAGACTTTAGTCCCTGACACAATCAGAGACTGTGTGTGCACGTGTCCCCAGCTGTGACTCACAGCCTTCCCCCTGTGTGCCACTTCCCCCAGCCCCCTGCCCATGGTTCTGCAGTGGTTCCCTGCTGGCCTGGGGGCTCCCAGTGCTCCTGTCCCTCACCTTTCCCAATGCCATTCGCCCAGCTCCCCGTGCTCTCACCTTTCCCCATGCCCTCCTCAGCTCCCAGTGCTCCCTGTCCTCACGCTTCCCATGCCCAATCCCCAGTCAGTGCTCTCACCTTTCCCATGCATCCCAGCCCGCAGTGCTCCTTTCCCCAATGCCAATCCCCAAGCTCCAGTGCTCCCTTTCCCCAATGCCACCAACCCAAAGCTCCTAGTGCTCCCTGTCTCACCTTTCCCCATGCATTGCAGCTCCCAGTGCTCTACACTTTCCCCCATGCCAATCCAGCTCCCAGTGCACTGTGTCCCTCACCTTTCCCCCATGCCATCCCCGAGCTCCGTGCTCCTCACGCGTTTTCCCAGCCATATTCCTTCTAGCTCGAGTGCTCCGTCTCCTCACCTTTTCCCCTATGCCATATCCGCCCAGCTCCAAGTGCTTTCTCTTCACCATTTCACCATGCCCATCCCAGCTCCCAGTGCTTTACCTTTCCCCACAGCCCATCCCCAGCTCCCCAGTGCTCTCCACCTTTCCCATGCCATCCCCACGTCCCAGTGCTCTCACCTTTCCATGCCAATCCCAGCCCCCAGTGCTCCTTCCCAACCTTTCACCATGCCATCCCCAGCTCCTGACACAAGGTGCTACCTGGTGGGAATGCAGGCAGGTGTGGTTGCATAGTGACCCGTGAAGGTTCTCACACAGGCCACTGTGAATATTCCAGCACCTGCAGAGAGGAGACTTTAGTTCCTTCCATGTGGTCCATTATTTATTTCCTATTTAATTCCAACTCTGCTTCCACACCAGGTTAAAATCAAGGAAGCTGTTCCACCTGAGTGTCCAGAGCAGTTGCAGGTGGTCAGGTCAGGGGCTCCGCATTTAACGTTTGCTTCTGTCCCCCCTCTCCCATGACGTGGCAGGCTGGGTGTCCGCAGCACAGCCCCCAGCGTCACCTTGATGCCGCTCCAGGCTGGTCGCTGCTGAGCAAACATAAGGATCCCTCTGTCCCAGCTCACCTGAATGCTGCAGCTCCCAAAGGCTGGTGCTGCTGAGCAGGATCCTGTCCAGCTCACCTGGATGCTGAGGCTATGTTTTCCAAGCTGGTGCTGGCTGAAGAGGATCCCTCTGTCCAGCTCACCTGATGCTGAGCTCCAGGCCTGGCTGCTTGAGCAGGATCCCTCTGTCCCAGCTCACCTGATGCTGAGCTCCAGGCTGCTGCTGCTGAGCAGGATCCCTCTGTCCTCGCGGAGGCACAGGGCTCTGACAGAGCCGGTGTGGCCGTGCAGCAGCAGCTCCTCCTTCCCTCCCGGCACTCGGAGCAGCCTCAGCCTCCTGCTGCCAGCAGCCACCCAGTCGCCACCGCTGTAATGGGCTCTCCTTGTCCTGTCAGACCTGCCGGGGACAGGGCCTGGCTGAGCTTTAGCCAGCTGCAGGCCCAGCACTGCCCTGCCTTCCGCTGGGCACGGCGGGCAGAGCTCCACTGGGGAATGCTGTGCACGGCACCACCACAGCCCCTAAATCTGCACATCCCCCTTGGTATCAGGGTGGGCAGAGGGGCGAGGGCTCCTCCCAGCCCCTCTTRGGATACACCATGGAACACCCACCCTTATTCCTTTAAAAACAGCTTATCTTGGCACCTTTATTTAAAAATTGGAGATTTCTTAACACTGACACTGAGGGACCCTTCTCCAACCTTCCAGGAGGATCACAGGCAATGGAACAGMTTTCCTAGAGCTGCTCTTTGCCCCACAGCTGGGCACTCTACTCACTGCTCCATGAGGACACAGGTCTTGTAGGGGCCACAGAAGACATTCCTCTCTTCCAGCTCGATCTTGTCAGTTTTCAGTTCCCGATAGGCTTCGTGCAGACCCAAATCCTCTGTCTGATGGCAAGAGAAACAAGGGTAAGTAACTCAGGCAGGAATGCAGCAGTATTCCATAGTATTGAACCTATCAGCTCTAGGGATGAGCCCAGAGTAAGGAAAACCAGAGTGCAGCAAGACCCTGCCTAGTCCAGGGTTGTCCCAGGCTGTGTTCTGTGGCATAAATGGAAGCCCTGAGAGCTGCACGCTTTATTCTGAGGGAAGAAGGCCCCTGGCCCCAGGATTGTGCCATGGCTGGGGACACACGGGGATGGGGCACAAGTCTGGGAATGCCTCCCAAACTCCCTCCCATGTGGGAAGGTGCTGAGCAAGCCCTGGTCCCTRTGAACTGCTCAAGCAATCCAAAGGYAGGAATGGGAAAGAGCGAACCAATTCCAAATTCACTGTGCTCTCCCACGAGCTGTCCTCTCTCCTCCCCAAACACTGACATGCAGCATCCAACAAACCTTGGATTTACGCCTCTTCTTCTGCTCCTTGTCCTTCGCTTCAGTGACCTCACCCTCATCGTTTAGCTGGGGAATTTGCACCTCGACTCTTTTAGCATAGTTTGGCATGGTTTTTCTAGGACACAACTCCTGGAATAAACCAACAGAGGCAGGAGTTACTGCAGAGCCCACGCTGGCAGGGCGTGCTGCTCCTCTCCTCGGGATGCTGGGGCTCCCTGCAAGGCTGAGCTGCACACTCTCATTGAGACCTGCCTTACATTTACCACTCTATCTACCTCAGSTTTAACTTCTGGTGAAAAATAATTGCTTTTTATTATTTTTTCCAAACTCTAGTCTTAAGCTTTTAATAGGCAGCAAAATTTTGAGCTCATCTCATCTTTGGCAGGCACTCGGTTGATTCAGAATCCAAACCCACTGAGACGGGAGGCTCTCAGAACACCTCGGTCAACACTCAAGATTCATTTTTAGCCTGTGAAACCTTCCCTGAAGCCTTTTGTGAAGGCCAGCACAGAGCTGAGTCCAGACTGCCYCTTGGGGGAGGCTCCTTCCCACCTTGCTCTGTCCATGGCAGGTCCTGCTGGCCAGGCCAGGCCTGTCCCAGGAGTTCTGCATTGCTGTGCTCCAGCCACCGCCCCCAGCTCCTCACAGACACCTTGCATTTCCCTAGCCCTGTGTGGAGCAAGTGGAGCTCATTCCTGAGCTGCTGTGGGAGCTGTTGTAGCTCTGCCCAACCTCCTCCACCTCTGGAAATTTTCATTGTGACCAAAGTCTGCTTTCCTGAAGAATGTTTAGATGCATTTTTAGAGTCTCAGGCTCTGTAAAGGAGACTAAAAGCTGTTCTTGTGACAGTGTGAAATGTCACCTAGCTTTGCTCTGCAGCTGGAGGTGGAAGGGCCATGGCAGAGTTGGGGGGCAGCCTCTGGTATAGCAATTCCCATTTRACAGCTTGGGCAGCAGCAAACCCCCCTGGTTTTAAAGTGCATAATAACAACAGGATCCCAGGAGCTCTGGTCCCACCTGCAGCTGCAGGAGGTTCTTCTGGACTGTGCTCTGACACTCCTTGTCCTCCCGGACCCGCCTGACCAGGAACGCCCAGTGACCATTCACAGCAGAGCAGGCATCCAGGGAYTTCTGATCCAAAAGCCCTGGGAAGTTAAAGGGACAGCTTGGCTGATCCCCTCTGGAAACCATTCCTTCCCCTTAGGGGAAAGCCCTGGAAAATCAGAGYAGCTTTACCCAGGATGGCCATGGACAGCTGGAATGGCAGGGCACGAGTGAAGTCCTTGTGCTGGCTGCCATCAGAGCCTGACGGGAGAGACGCAGGAGCCATGGTGACACCTGCACAGCTGGGGACACAGATCAGCTGTCCCCTGCATCGGGACCTTCCTGGCAGGTACTCAGTGCTTTGGGGCCAAAGGCACGTTCTGGTGCTCAGCCACCTGGAAAACAGGGAATTTACAGTCCTGAAATGCTCGAGTTTTGGTGCCATGGACAGCACCGCTGCCAGCAGTGCCCTGGAAGGGCTGGGGGGGTTTAACTCATCCCTTTGGCTCTGTGCAAGTCACAGCAAAGCGCTGGGAGCGCTCCTGCTCTGCAGGGCAGCTGGCAGCAGCGGGGGCTGAGGGAAACGCTGACTTCTCTGCCCCCTCTCCCCTGCCCGGGGTGGTGGCGAGGGCTCCTCCCTTATGGAAACAGCCGGGAATCAGCACGGGGGGTGACAGCCCCAGGATGGGCACGGGAGGTGACAGCGCCAGGGCTGGGCACGGGAGGTGACAGTGCCAGGGGATGGGCACAGGGGGTGACAGCCCCAGGATGGGCACGGGAGGTGACAGCGCCAGGGGATCAGCATGGGAGGTGACAGCCCCCGGGATCAGCACGGGAGGTGACCGCGCCAGGGGATGGGCACGGGAAGTGACAGCCCCAGGGGATGGGCACGGGAGGTGACAGCCCCAGGATGGGCACGGGAGGTGACAGCCGCAGGCTCCAAGGGGCACAGCAGGGCCACTCGTGCCAAGAACATGGCACCGGTTTGCTGAGAGCCGGGGAAAACCTCTGCCTTTAGCCGCTCCATTTCCAGCAGYACGAGTACGGCTGGGGCTGTGACATTCAGAAGGAAAGGAAGGGATTCCTCACCCTCCTCACCCTCACCTGCCYGGGGCTCCCCGCCACCGGCACCGGCACCGGCACCGCCGCGGCAGTTACCGTAACCCCCAACCGCCGCCTGGTGCTGCCGGGAGCCCGCGGGCACAGCCCCGCAGCAGGCGGCGCCGGGCACGGGCGGGGATGGGAGATGTCGAGGGATGGTGGGGTGCCGGGGATGTCGGGGTGCCAGGGAATGTCGGGGTGCCAGGGGATATCGGGGTGCCAGGGGATATCGGGGTGCCAGGGGATATCGGGGTGCCAGGTATGTCAGGGTGATGGGGGATATCGGGGTGCCAGGTATGTCAGGGTGATGGGGGATATCGGGGTGCCAGGGGATGTCAGGGTGAAGGCAGGTGCCAGGGGATATTGGGGTGCCAGGGAATATTGGGGTGCCAGGGGATACTGGAGGATGTTGGGGGATGTCAGAGTGCCAGGGGATGTCAGGGTGCCGGGGATGTCGGGGTGCCAGGGGATGTCGGGGTGCCAGGGGATGTCCGGATGATGGGGGATATCGTGGTGCCAGGGGATGTCAGGGTGAAGGCAGGTGCCAGGGGATACTGGGGGATATTGGGAGATGTTGGGTGATGGCAGATGCCAGGGGATATTGGGGTGCCAGGGAATATTGGGGTGCCAGGGGATGCTGGAGGATGTTGGGGGATGTCAGGGTGCCAGGGGATGCCAGCAGCCCCCCTGGGATGGGCACCCGCAGTCAGGGCAGGGCACCATGCCAGCCCCCGGGCTGGGCCGTGGCACAAATGGCATGGAGCACCCCGGGAAGCGGAACACGGGTGGCCTTTGGACTCCTGTTTGGTTCCAAACCCGTGTTTGGTTTTACACACAGGAACCCAGAGTCACCCAGCTCACAGGCACAGTGCTGGCCCAGGGCTCCGGGCAGAGGCTGAGCAAAGGCTTCGGTCACACACATTTTGGCAGGTGGCTCTGCCTGCCTGAGCTCGGCCAGATTAAGAAAGGAACTGATTTAGTCATCAAAAGGTCAGAAATGCACTCAGAGTCAGAGTAAAGGCTGGGTTGTGCATCATCTGGGACAAGGCACCCCAGGACTAAGAGGGTCCCGATCCCACCTCCCTCCAGCAGGGCACAGCACCTCCCCCAGGGCAGGGTCCCTGCTGTCCCCTCTCCGTGCTTGCAGGAGCACCCCAGCAAGGCAGACCCCACCAAACCAGCTCTGAGACCCCTGGAGAACCCCAGTTTTCCCCATACCCTGAAGTCCCAGGGTTTGCAGGGTCCCCAAGCCCCAGTGCTGACACAACCCCTCTGCAGCASCCTCGCCCTGGGGAGGGCTGGGAGCACAGCCCACCCTGCCAGCTCCCCTCAGGACCCCCAGGGTGACCCCAGCAGCTGCACACAGAGCTGGGCTGGCTCCTGAGGGCAGTTCCTGGAGTTAAATATTGATGTGAAGGAATCTGAGAAGCGCRGCCCAGCAATGAGATAGCAACTGTGTGTTTTGGGAAGGTGAGAGAATTGCAATTGTTCAGCCTGGAGAAGAGACTCCAGGGAGACCTCAGAGCCCTCTCCAGTACCTGAAGGGGCTCCAAGAGAGCTGAGAGGGACTTGGGACAAGGAACTGAAGTGACAGGTCAAAGGGAGTGATTCAACCTGCTGCAGGGCAGGGTTAGGTGGGACACTGGGCAGAAATTCCTCTGTGAGGGTGCCCAGAGCAGCTGTGGCTGCCCCTGGATCCCTGGCAGTGCCCAAGGCCAGGCTGGACACTGGGGCTGGAGCAGCCTGGGACAGTGGGAGGTGTCCCTGGGACAGTGGGAGGTGTCCCTGCCATGGCAGGGGTGGCCCTGGATTGATGCCTGGGTGATTTCCTGCCTCGAGCTGTTCTGGGAAAGGTGAAGGCACCCCAGGAAGAGACATGGACCYGAAATCCTGTGTCTGGGAGGCTTGCACTGGGAAGAACCAGATGCAAGAGGCACCACAAGTGTTCCTATAAACACCAGCATCCTGTTGTGATGGTTATTTTTATTGCTCCGAATCCTTCACCAAACTG
>NDFG01000035.1:173595-184138 GCA_002167245.1 Sporophila hypoxantha
CACTCCTGGGCACAGAGCTGTCAGGGTGGGGCAGCACTGACCTGCTGAGAATGCCATGAAGGCCTCGCGCTTCCTGAACTCGCCCTTCTCATCCAGGAAGTGTGCGGGGTCCACTTTTTTGGGGTTCTCCCACTGGGTTGGATCCGAATGCACAGAGGAAAGGACCGGAATAACAGGAGTGCCCTGTGGGAGAGGGATGGAGCAAGGAGGGGAGGAGGGCTGTCAGTGCCACGCCTGGGCTCTGCTGGGGTGGATGAGTCGGGGGGAGCACCTGGGGGGCACGGGGGAGGCCRGGTGTGCACCCCAATACCAAGCAGGTTCCCATGGGGAGGCAGCCTGGATTGGTGCCTCTGTGCCACTGGGACAAATGAAGTGGTGCTCAGTGTCCCCACGGTCTGCCAGCCTCTGTGCAGCTCATGGGACACAAATTGCCGAGTTATTCCTGTGGATTTCTGTTAAAGCCCCTCTCACTGCCCCAAAYCCGAAGGCAGGAGATGTTCCCTCAGGGTGAGTTCTGCACACAGGGCTCATGGTCACACAGGAGGGATGGCTGTCCCCACATCTGCCAAGGGCTGGGGGGTCTGGCCTGGTCCCACCCCAGGCTGGGCTCCTGCTCTGGCCCCACAGCCCTGCACGGCTCCACGGGGGGAAGAGCTGTTTCCCAGGATGGGCAAGGAAGGGCCCCGGGCTGTGGCAGGACAGGCAGACACTCAGGTGCCTCTACTCCCCTCTGAAAGGTCATTGCTACCGAGGATTGGGAAACACCCGGGGCCTTCAGGCGTGAGCAAACAGTCCAGGGACAAAGGCAAATGGCCCTGAAGCCCCGCTGCCACCTCTCAGGCTCCAAGGCTACCCCAGTACCTTGGGGATGGTGTAGCCCCTGAACTGGACGTCCTGCGTCGCCATGCGCGGGAAGTTCTCGATGCGGCTCTTGTGGCAGCGCTGCAGCTCGTGGATCACGGCGTTGGTGTAGGGCATCCTCAGCTTGTCCTCCGTGCTGGGGGCACGGCCAGGGCCCACCACGGCGTCGATCTCCTCCTGGACCTTGGCTGGGGACAGCAGCGGGGCTGGGTGCCTGCTCTGCAACCTCCCCAGGGTTTCCGACTGGCCTCCACGGGCACTTATCCTAAACCCAGGGCTGGGCTAGAGTGGGAGCAGCCTGCCCTAATCCCTTGTAAAGCCCAGAACAGCCTCTGCCCTCACCCCTCCCTGCACTGGGCGAGCTCAGAGCATCTCCCACAGCCAGTCTGGGGCCATCTGCAGGGGCAGGGATGGAGCGCAGGGAGGAGCACCCGGATCCCCCTGGCCTGTGGGAGTCTGTGTCTAACAGCTCCCCCCTCGGGCGACCCCATAGGATGATTTGGGTCTGCCCCCAAACAGGACCCTCCAGGGCTGGGGCCCTCTGCCCCATGAGCACCCTGGGCACAGGAGCAGCTGTGCTTTGCTGCTGTACCTTGGATGTGGGGGTGCTTTGCCAGCATCAGCAGGAAGAACACCAGGGTGTTGCTGGTTGTCACCGTCCCGGCCCCGAAGAGGTTGAACACTGACATGATCAGGTCTTCRTGGCTGTACATGGTCTCTGGGCTGCCCTTCTCCTGCAAAAGGTGTGGTGGGGAGGGGTTCGGGGTGGTCTGGGTGATCCTGCAGGCTGCAGCCAGGCTGGAGGGCAGCCCCCCTCTACCTTCTCTGCTCTGATCAGGAAACAGTCGATGTAGTCCCGGGGGCAGCTGGCGTCCAGAGTCAGCTGGTGGAACTGCACCTTCTCCTGGATGTGGTCCTTCAGCTTCTGGCAGTCGGCCAGGACCTTCTTGTGTGGCCCTGGGAGCCGGTCCATGATGCTGGGGAAGGTGTTGTACACCTGTGGCACAGGGAGGGGCACAGCACGGCTCAGGTTCCTGGGCAGAGCCCTCCCTCACAGCCACGCTGTCCCCCAAAGGTCCATGATGCTGGGGAAGGTGTTGTACACCTGTGCACGGGGAGGGGCTCAGGTTCCCCACCCATCCCTCACAGCCACACTGTCCCCCAAAGGTCCATGATGCTGGGGAAGGTGTTGTACACCTGTGGCACAGGGAGGGGCACAGCACGGCTCAGGTTCCCGGGCAGAGGCCTGCCTCACAGCCACGCTGTCCCCCAAAGGTCCATGATGCTGGGGAAGGTGTTGTACACCTGTGGCACAGGTTCCCCACCCATCCCTCACAGCCACGCTGTCCCCCAAAGGTCCATGATGCTGGGGAAGGTGTTGTACACCTGTGGCACAGGGAGGGGCTCAGGTTCCCCACCCATCCCTCACAGCCACGCTGTCCCCCCAAGGCAGGGAACATCCTCAGCCCCTGGGGCAGCAGGCAGAGGCTGCTGAGCACGGCAGGCTCCCACCTTGGCCACGGGGGACAGGAAGAAGCTGACGTAGTTCCCGACGGCGTTGAGCAGCTCCAGGAACGCCGCGTCGCTGTAGCTGTAGCGGCTCCCAAACACCACGGAGCAGATCACGTTGGACACGGCGTGTCTGAACATGGTCATCGGCTCAAAGGCATTGCCTGCAGCCACCAGGGGTGRGAGAAGCACCAAAAGTCACCAGTTATTGATCTGCTTCAAGGCAGAAAACACCCCTTCCCCCCGCTCTGAGCCCCTGGTTTTGGACCCTGGCTGATCTGCGGGGCCTGGCAGCCACAGCAAAGAGCCCTCCTGAGCTGGGGGCTCCTCCATCCACCTSCCGTGCCACAGCTTGGGCTGAGGGCAGCACAGGCACCTGCAGGAAGCCCCAGGAGATGTGTTGGCAGGAGCTGGGTATTGCCCAAGAGGAGGAAATCACCCTGATRTGCCTGAGTCACCGGGGCAGTGTCCCAGCTGGGCGTTCCCAGGCCCACACTGTTCTGTTCCCTATTCCTGTTCTTGCAGCAGGGAATGCTCCTTGGTTGTAGCCATCCCTGCACCAGTTCAGAGCAGGAYCTCCCTCCTGGCCCCTCAGCCGTGCCTGTAGCACATCCCTGCAGCTCCTGCATGCGGTSGGGCTGGATCTCAGCCCTTCCCTGCAGAGATCACCCACACCGGGCCCTGCAAACAGCTTGGGGCCCCACATGTCCCATGGGGCTCTTGTGTGTCCTCTGCCTGCCACASGGCCAGCAGGGACAGGAGCCACGTCACCTTTGAGCTTTGCCAGCAGCTCCACCAGGTGCTGAGCCTCCTGCTGCACCTTCTGGGACATGGAGCTCTTCCCCATGCCAAAGTCCCGCAGGGTGCTGAGAGTGAACCTCCGCAGCTCCCGCCACTTCTTCTCATTGTCGGAGACAAATCCTGGGGGGACACAGAGGAGATCAGCCCCTGCCCCCCCGTGCTCCCCAGGAGTGGGAATCCTGCTCTGAGGAGCAGCAGAGCAGTAAGCCAGGGGACRATGYRKGWGTGCAGAGTGTCCATGAAAGGATGAGGATCTCTGCAGCAGCTCAGAACAAAGCTGGAACTGCCTAGCTGGAGTTAACACTGTTCTTGTCCTTGTCATAGGACCTGAAGTGTCTTGTGGAGCAGGAAATGGGTGTTTGAGCTCYTGGGTGCTGAGCCCTTCCCTAGACTAGGAGTGTGGCCATCTGCTCCCCCAGATGGATCCAGGAGAGGTGCAGGCACTCACCGTAGTTTTTGGAGAGCTGCATCAGGAGGGGGATGGTGGGTCTGCCCCCAAACTCCTCCGAGTGTCCCACCAGGGCGTCCTTCACCACCTCGTACCCGCAGAGCACCACCACCGGCTTCAGCCCCAGCCACACGGTGAAGATGGGGCCGTAGGTGCTGCTGAGCTGGGGATGGGACTCTGTCAGCCRGGGTCCCACACCAGTTCATTGACTTCATTTCAAACTGAGACTCGAGCCCACAGCACTGGTGAATGCCCAGCAGGGAGGGGAAACACCTCCCTCAAAGCTGTGACTTCATCCCACTCCCAGCCCTGTCCCAGCCCTGTCCCTGTCCCTGTCCCATCCCTGTCCCTGTCCCATCCCTGTCCTGTCCCTGTCCCTGTCCCTGTCCCTGTCCCTGTCCCAGCCCTGTCCCTGTCCCAGCCCTGTCCTGTCCCTGTCCCTGTCCCTGTCCCTGTCCCTGTCCCTGTCCCTGTCCCAGCCCTGTCCCTGTCCCTGTGGGTTTTATCCCAGTGCCACTCTGGGGTTCAAAGCATCATCTCCGGGAGCAGCTCTGGACAGCAGCAGCACTGGAACCCTTGAAGGGCATTGTCACCACATGGGTCCCTTACAGGAGAAAGGCTTCAATAGCAGGGCTGACTCTGCCCCCAGCAGAAGGGATTTAGGCAGTTCTGGTAGAGCRAGAGATGAGGGAGGGAAGAAGAGAAAACAAAGGTAGGAAGAGTCACCCGTGGGAGTCCCCTTTTATATTGGCACGGGACTTTCCCACTGTCTGTCCTGTGGATGGGTCCAGCACGGCCACTTGTCCCTTGTCCCTTGTCCCTTGTCCCTTGTCCCTTACCTTCTCGTGGTGCCTGTAGAGGGGCAGCACATCCTGCTGCCACAGGTTGCCCAGGATGGGCCACGGAGCTGGGCCAGGAGGCAGCCGGCTCCTCCTGGGGTCACTCCTCCAGGCCAGGAGCCACAGGACGGACAGGAGGAGGAGGAGGAGCAGAGTGACGAGCAGCCCGGCGTCCATCCTCACCGTGCTGCCGAGCAGGGAAAGCAACGAAGGAATTCCGGGGAGGAAAGCGCCCAGAGAGCAGAGCAGAGCCTGCTGTGCGCGCCCTCCCCGCCCGGTGCTGCGCGGCCCTGCCGAGCTCCGGGGCTCCGGGCTGCCCGGGGACCGAGGCGCTGCCTTGTCCCTGCCACGCCTGTCCCCGCCTGGGGACGCGGCTCCGGGCTGCCCGGGGACCGAGGCGCTGCCTTGTCCCTGCCACGCCTGTCCCCGCCTGGGGACGCGGCTCGGAGCCGTGCTGGGCACCGGGAGCTCTGTGACCCCGCGGGAGCCCTGGCGAGGCGCTGGCTGTCCCTGCCSAGCTGCTGAGTCACCTCTGCTCGGTGCTCCTTTGTAGTGGCACGCGCCAGGAGAAGGTGTCATTGTCRCCGTCCTGGCCGAGCCTTTCATGTCCCCCTGTCGCTGCCCCGTGGGTCACTGCCCTGCTCACCGGGGCAATGACCCAGGAGAGGCTGTTCTGGCAAACAGAGTGGCAGAGGGGACACTGTGCCTGGCCACACGCCTGTGGGGTTACAGTGTTCCACCAAACTCCCTCCTGGTGGAAAATAAATCGGAAAATAGAAAAACTGCTTTTTTCTGACATCTTTTGGGGCTCCTCTTGAGCTTTGGAGGAACATCAGCTCAAGGTGGTGTGGTTGTTGGAGGTGTGGGTGAACTCCTCCATGTGCATTTCTCCTCCAATGTGTCTCTTGCTCTGAGCACCTGCACATCTGGCTGCACATGAGCACATCTGGCACAGGCACAGTCACCCCACGGCTGGGCTGAGCGAGCTGGGCACAGGCCAGCTCCCAGGAGAGGATGGCATTCCTGCTGGGGGAGCACAGGGAGGAGGTGCGGGTCCAGGAAGGAGCCCCTCAGCAGAGGGAGTTCTGTGGTGCTGGCAGAGAGGAGCCTGACCTGGGGCACGCCCCGGAGCAGCCAGGCTCTGCGGTGACACTGGCACCAAGGCCAGGGATGTTGTCCTAATGCCACTTTCCCACGGGCATCCCAAACCCTCCGAGGTGCACTGCTCCCCCAGGGCCTCCCCCCTGTGAGATGGAGGATGTGTGAACCCCTCTGCAGCACATTCCAGGCTGTCCCCTCTGCCAGCCCAGGCTGAGGCAGCCCTGGCAGCTGCTCACCATGAGGCCCAGAGCCCTCAATGACTGAGCTGGGAGTATTTTTGGTTGCTCTCAATAATGCAGCAGCACTGGCTGAGCAGAGCCTGGCTGTAATTACAGGGCCAGTGTCRTTTGTCATCAGTGTCACCCTGCTGGCTGCCAGGGAGCTGCAGGGCAGCGTGATGCCAGCGCCCCTGTCACAGCCCTGGGGCTGGCATCCCACCGATGTCCCAGCTCTGGTGACAGCCCTGGGCACTGAGCGGGGCTCTGGGCTCTGGTACCTGTGGGACCAACCCTGCACCCGCTGGGGGCTCAGCCCAGCAGCGCTGTCCTTCCTTCCTCCATCTCCACATCCCAGATAAACCAGACAGGCCAGGCTTTCCAAGGCATGCTGGGCCCTTCCTCCCTCCATCTCCACATCCCAGCTAAACCAGACAGGCTTTCCAAGCTGTGCTGGGCCCTTCCTTCCTCCATCTCCACATCCCAGCTAAACCAGACAAGCCAGGCTTTCCAAGGTGTGCTGTCCCTTCCTTCCTCCATCTCCACATTCCAGCTAAACAGGTCTCTGGGAGCCCTGTGGGACACCAGGGGTGGGACCTGCTGTGGGTGTGAGGCAGCCAGGAGGTTCTGTGTCCGCTCTTCTCAAGCAGGAAGACGTAATTCAAGAAGAAGATGAAGGAACCCTCACTTTCCCTCAATAAAATATCAATCAACAATCTGCTGCTGGTTTAATATTGTGTACGGAGCAGGCAGCACAAAGTGATCGTGTACAGGTGGGTTGGCAGAGCACAGCAGAAGGCAACAGTTCCTGGCATTGGGAACAGCGTGGGAAGGTGGTAATGGTTAATCAGAGGACAGGGCAGGCCTTCACCTGGATCTCCCGTGAGCTCGGAAACACGAAGCCAGAGGCTCTGCATGAGCCAGGAGTCGGCACGAGGCAGAGGAGCGCTCTGTGCACAGTGCCTGGCAGGATCCTCCCCAGTTCACTGCGGGATCACGCTCCCAGTGCCACAGGGATCCTCCCCAGTTCCTGCAGGATTCCCTGCCCAGTTTTCTCTGCAGGGATCTCCCAGTTCCTGGCGGATCCTCCCAAAGTTCCTGCAGGATCCTCCCAGTGCCACAGGATGCCCAGCCCCACGCCTGCCGCGTCCGGAATCCCTGGCCCCGGATCAACAGCGCCTGCCCGCAGACTCCTCCCCAGTTGCCCGCAGGATCCCTCACCCCAGCAGTTGCCTGCAGGGATCCCTCCCCTCCAGAGCCGTGCCCATCAAGGCAGGATGCTCGGGGTCACTGACGCCGTGTGAGGCCAGCGGGATGCCAGGGATGCCCTCACACCAGGGAATGCCCCGCTGGAGCGGGTGGTGGCACGGGCACAGCCCCTCTGCCCCCCGGGCGGAAATCCAGCCCGGGCAGGGAGCGATCCATCCCCAGCACCGCGCCAGGGATGACAAATGATGGAGAGATAATGAAACTTTCCAACGAAATTTCAATTTCCGATCCCTGCCTGCTTCCCCTGCTGCCCATCCGAGGCGTGACGGTGTGAGGAGGGAAGGGTGGCTCTGGGAGGTKTGCGGCTGCACCAGGCACTGCCCATAGAGCCTGAGTAATTAATTGCTTAATTAGCCAGCGTTCATTCATTTATCCCTGCTGTAATTCCCTGGAGAGCGAGGCTGGCTGCAGCAGGGGGCTCGTGGTGGGTCTGGACTGTGGGTGCAGTTCCAGGAAAGGAGCCTGCAGCTCTCCCTGAGCCCTCGCTCCCCACAGGACCCGGGCCCTGCTCCCACTTCTCCGTGAACACGGCTCTGTTCCTAAACCGTGTTTGGAGAGGGCAACCCTTGCCCTGTGCTCGCGGAAATGAGCCGAGCCTTGCCACGCTCCCGCGTCCCTGGTGGTGAGATGGATCCCAGCCGATGCCAGGGAGCTGCTGGGAAAGTCACCCAAGGATGTGGAATGCGGGGGATTCCTTGGAGCAGCTGCACTGCCCCGAAAACTTCCCGTCCTGCTGCTCACCTTCCTGCAATAATTACAGCGAGGAGAGAAATCCCCCCTTCTCCTCTGCTGCCTGGCCAGCMCCCCCGCTCCTTACCGGGGACACGGGGCTCCTGTGCTCCCCGTTTGTGTATTTGTCACACCCATAAACCTCATTACAGTGCGTTCATTCAATGAGGGGAAATGAGCCCTCCCCGCAGGGGGTGATGCTCGCACCCTCCGAGAGCTCCGGGAGAGAGGCAGCACCGGGGGAGCCGGGCCGGGCMCCGGGCACGGCCCCGCGTCCCTGCCGGTGGCACCGGGAGCTGCTCCAGGGCCGGCAGTGCCAGAACCGTCCTCATTTCTGTGCCCGGAGCCAGCTCTGGGGCTGGGCTGGGAGCGGCAGCGGGGGTCTCGTGTGCCCTGTGCACCCCACAAACCACCCGCAGGACATTGAGGGGGGCTCGGTGTTTCCCTGTGCCACCCACAAACCGACCCACAAACACCCGCAGGACATTGAGGGGGGCTCGGTGTGCCCTGTGCCACCCCACAAACCACCCGCAGGGCTTCGGGGGGGCTCGGTGCCCTGTGCCACCCACAAACCACCCGCAGGACATTGAGGGGCTCGGTGTGCCCTGTCCACCCCACAAACCACCCGCAGGGCTTTGGGGGCTCGGTTGCCCTGTCCACCCCACAAACCACCGCAAGGGACACTAGGGGCTCGGTGTGCCCTGTGCCACCCCACAAACCACCCGCAGGACTGCGGGGGGACGAGAGGCTTTGCTGGCTCTGCTGGCTCTGCCGCTGCTCTCACGGGCCAGGTYCGAGGATGCAGCCCCTGGGGACAGGCAGGGAGCCCTGGGGACAGGACGGGAGCGGGCACAGCCCGAGCAGCTCCGGTGCAATCTGTCACTGGTGCCACGGGCACGGCCGGGCCAGGTGGCAGATGGCAGGGGGAGCAGGGCTGCTCCTCCCGGCGGCACAGCCCGAGCCAGGCACAGCCCGAGCCAGGCACAGCCCGAGCCAGGCACAGCCCGAGCCAGCACAGCCCGAGCCAGGCACAACCCGAGCCAGGCACAGCCCGGGCCAGGCACAGCAGGCAGCTCCAGCCAGGAGAGGGGAGCACAGGGATGCTGCAGGCACGGGCAGAGAGCCCTGCTGCCGGGGAATTCACTCCTGCCCGGTGCAGGGTAATTCACAGTGCACAGGGACTGAAACACGGAGCGCACAGCCTGGGGCCTCCTGGGCTTGGGAATGGGATGGGATGGGATCCATGGGGTGGGATGGGTTTGATGGGATGGGTTGGATGGGATGGGATCCATGGGATGGGTTTGATGGGATGGGTTTGATGGGATGGGATCCATGGGATGGGATCCATGGGATGGGATCCATGGGATGGGATCCATGGGAGGGGATGGGAGGGGATCCATGGGATGGGTCAGGGTGGGATGGGATGGGTTTGATGGGATGGGATCCTGCACAGGTTGAAGGCTGGTGCTCCAGCACAGCTCAGCCAGGACAGAGCAGGGGTTTGGTGGTGGTCTCTTGCCCCCATCAGCACAGGGATAAGGGGTGGGAGCAGCTCCTCAGCTGCACCCCCTGCTCCCCTCCTCCCTTTCCCCRTTTTCCTGAGGCAGGGAYTGCACAGACACCGCTTCCATCCCACCCTTCATTATCTCTGTCTCCTGGAGCAGCAAACAGGGAAATGTGATTAAAGCCTCTCTCAGGGAGCTTATCAGCCTGYGGGAAGGCCATGGGCTCCCTCGTGCCGGGAGAGCACCCCTGGGCTGCCGGGGCCTCAGCAGCACGGCCGGGCTGAGCTCCCGCTGCCTGCACCCCACGGTGCCCAGCAGGGCCCGAGGACAGGCCGGGGGGTGTGAGAGCACTGGCGGCGTGTCCGGGGAGCAGGAGGGGCAGGAGGGACGGTGCGGGGCAGGAGGAGCTGGGGCCGGCGCCGCTCTGTCACACGCTTTGCGCTGAAATTCGCTGCCCTGACGTTAATTGGCTTTGACCCATCTGGGCCGCCGCGATCGCATCTTGGAGTTCAGCTGCCCGAGGTGCTGGGAGGGACGGGAGGGGACAGCCCTGTCACCGTGYGAGGGAGCCAGAGGCGCTCGCACTGACCTTATTGGCGGCGCGGCGCTGCTGAGGGCGGAGAGGATCCGCCCTGACGGGGATCYGGAGCTGCCCCTGGGCCAGGGGGAGCTGGGCAGCGCTGCTGTGTCCTGCAGGGGTTTGCTCGGTGTTAGCTGTGAGCGCCACCCTTCCTGTGCCCCTGGAAGGAACACCGTGCTGGCACCGTGCTGGGAAGCACGGCTCCGAGCCGGGCTGCTCCCCGTCCCTCCTCAAAGCAGCCACAACTCCCTTCCCRCCCCGSACACCACATAAAATATCCRCCTTTTCCAYCCCGCAGTAATGGTGCAATTTAGCRTGGAAAATCGGGGAGAGGAAGCGCTGAGCCTGCAGCAGCTGATGCCAGGGGAGATGCCAGGAGCTGCCTGGCTCTAAAACATTCCCAGATCCTGAGAGAGGCGTGTGGGGCAGCAGCATCCCAGGGCATCAGCACACCCACACTGGGCATCAGCAGAGGCTTCGGGCTCCTGCAGCAGGAGCCCGGCTCCCTCAGCCCCATCTTTCTGCAGAGGGGTCCCCCGGCTGTGACCGATTCCTGCTGCCCTGCCCGGGGCTCCTGGGCTGCTCTGCCCTGCCCCGGGCTCCTCAAACCCGCCCCTGGGCCGAGGGTGCGAGCCCCAGGGGCTGGGACAGCAGGGATGGGGCTGCGGGCTGGGAGCGGGAGCTGC
>NDFG01000035.1:201333-223512 GCA_002167245.1 Sporophila hypoxantha
GTATCCTGAATGTTGAACATACGCGAATCCTAGATTTATAGCTTAAAAGAATTTAGAGATTAAATTACAGTCAGATAAAGATCCTAAGAGTACTGATAACCACCAACAGAAACATGTCTTTATGCATCATTATCCACCAACAAGAATGTAGTTACCATGTTCGTGGATGTAGAATTCCATTATGTCATCAGAGATTTCAAGGCAAAGTTCAACAAAAGATGCATTTTGCTGGCTTTTGTTTATCTATCAAAACTTTGTCAAGATATTTTAAAGAAAAGCGAAGGTGAAGAATATACTGAACTGCAGCTAGTATCCCTGTGTCATGCCTGGAGTGTTGTCAAAGAAACAGCAATAAATCCAAGCAGAAGTAATGGCGCTTTGTTCACATTGCACTTAACAAGATTACACATTTTTTGATTACGAACACTTGTTCAAGCTTTAAAACTTAGTTAATTCAAATTTTCTATTGACATAATCCATCTGTGAACTCCAGCGGTATGAAAGCATATTGAGCGAAATAATTCACGCCAAGAAAAGTGGGGCTTTTTTTTGGCTGGAGGCTAGAGAGGTAAGATACACAATCTGCTGTTAGAAGAGTTTCTGTCATCAGCTGCGCTATTGGCTGGGTGAGCAAGATTTCATTTTCTTTTCATGGGTTAAGAATTCCAGCACACTTAAACTCATGCTCTGTAAACATGATAATGTGACACAGAAATGGTGGCAATTCAGGCCAGGACTCTTCCTTCTCTCACATAGAAGCCCTGAAGAATATTATACGAGAAATTGTGGGGAACTGTAATCTTTGCAAAATTGAGAAGATATCTTGATGAAAAATTAGAGATTTTCTCTCCAATGACCTGCCAGGGGAAGATTCAAAGTTGTGGGAACTAAAATAAGCCAATGAGGTATCTCATAAGATTAGCATGCTCTCTGACTAGAACATAAATGATTTTTCAATCGTTAGAATGGTGGGCATGTAGAAAAGGTGTCTTGTTGGAACCCATATCTGAGTCATCTCATTTCACCCTGGGGATTAGATGTGGAAGGAGGGAATTACACAACAATCAATTTTCCCCCCTATATAATTACGGTGGTGATTCAGGAACTGGTGCACTCTCTGCAGAGAGGGTTTATTTGAACTACAGATTCAGACCAAAGTCATGTTCCAGCTCCTTGCTTTCAATTCCCATATCACAGTTTGATTAGAAAGTTTCTGCCCTGGAATTTGGTTAAAAGTATTGGCCTCTCTCCATAACTGAAATTGACTTTTTGATAGACCTCTGTGCTATACTTGACACCATTGACATAGGCTTTGGGGACTTTTTCCCCTCTTTTGATTAAATATTTTTTTCAACACAATTGCGTTGTTCCTTCTTTAAACCCCCCCTGGATTGGCAAACCCAAATGCTGCCAAGGACCTTGTTGAGGACAACCAGCGGCTACCTGCTGACTCCTATTCTAGCTCCATGGGAGACACGCTCTCCCCCAGGGGTTGTTACACCCAAAAAATAGGAGCCACCCCAATAGACCAATTTTTTGCAGTACGCCAGAAGAACTGCGTGGGCTATTTACGCATGAGTTTTTTAAGAAAAGCAGCCTTACGTTTTTACGTAATACTACCCTGAGCCGTCCCCCAAGAGAGTCTGGCACTTGGAAATCAGGTGGTCCCTACCACAGCCGTAGGCCAACCACCTTCAATTTCTCCTACCAGCCCATTAGTGCACCCCTCACTTGCCCAGACAGGGCTGCTCGTAATAGAGTTTATCCGTTTCCCTAACCCCTGTGGTATGGCCCCAGAGGTTGTGACAAGAAGGCCAGATTACCTGGGTCTTTCCTTATCCTGTACAGCATCTCTCATAGCTGGTCTTTGATTTTTCTTTTATAACCTACCTGTCCATTTGCAGACCCCCAGGCATTCCTGCTTGTCTGTCCTACCCAACGCCCCGTGTCCTGCTGTTCTGTCTCTGTGATGACTTTATAAATTTTTTATTCATTTGCCTTCTTCTTCAGACTCTAAGACTTCAGGTGTTGATTTTTCTAGGGTATTATCCAAGCATTCAAATAGTGAGGTTGTGTCCGAGTTGGCCTACGCTGAATACGGCGGGGGGAGGCCGCGCCGTCTCGTGCTAGCCGGCGACATCGCCGTCGCCTCCATGTCGGCGATGGGCGATGGAGCATGTAAGGTTGGCGTTCGTGAGTTCACGTGCAGGCGGCTGCCGGATAGTCCCCGTAACGCACATTGAACTCGGCATCTCCTGGGGGCCCAGTCCCACAAGATAGGTGTAAAGCGGGGTGTGAGCTCAGGCAGAGGAGCGAGGGACTAGGGGGTTAGCTGGCACATGCAAGAGGATGGGGCTGGTGACCATAGCAGGTACCTGCCTGAGCATTCGGCAGCGACAGTCGAGATGAGCGGTTCGGGCCTTACTCAAAAAGCCTGGGCTGAGCTTCCTCGACTACTAACGCATCCCCGGGATGGTGCCAGGAAGGGCCAGCTGTCCCCAGGAAGGCTGGCATGATAGGATCCCTAAACCTTCCGGGAGGAGAACACCAGTTCTGCTCTCCAGAAGACCGTGACTGGATTTTTTTTCAATGAACGACGGTCATTCTTTTGATGCTCACCCAACGAGTTTAAATCAACCAGATGCAACTTGCAAAGCGAACACTGAGAGAATCTCAGCGTCGCTTACAGCTGTGTGCCATTCTTCGGTACGCTCAAACTTGGTGTGCCTTTGTAGAATTCTGTGCTTAAGAGCAATGGAACGATGTTCCCTAGTGCGGTGTGTGTTCGCTTGGCTGCACCTCAGCAAAATACCTCTCACCCCCAGGAGCAGCGGAGGGCCCAGCAGGTGTTGTGTTGATTTGTTCTATACAGGGTAGCACCAGTAGTGAGGGTCTCGATACTCCAGCAGAGGAGAAGGGAGGACAAAGGAGAGGTCTCTCTTCAGGGACAGAAAGGTTGCAAATTCCAGGACGCAGCATTCAGTTCGAGTTCAACCAGCAATAGAGAAAGAGTGCAATCTTCCTCAGTACTGAACTGGCTTGCACTCTCAGAGACACACTCACACCCTCCAAGCGCGGGAAAAATAACAATCGATAAACGATTCCCAGCGGGCTCTCAGCAGGGTTCCGGCACAGAAAATATTTAGTTAGTCCATGATTGAAGGCCTTCCCACTGGAGGAAATTGTTCACATATATTATTCGCCAGCCAAGGAGTCATCACGTTCAAAACCCGAATTATAAACCTAAACAGAGTACATATTAAGAAAGATTGCCCAGATCATTTAGTCGGACAATATTATTCCACACAGAGCTAATAAACATTTATAGAGTTGCCCAGCCAGAGAGGGTTTGCAGGTTTTACAACAGTGAAGCTATCCGTGATTCTTTATCGGGCGTACGGCGGCTTTACTGCTTCTTTTGCACCTCACAGCGCGCTCCCGTACAACCCGGGAGTTGGGGTGAAAATTGGGCTTTGGCTTTTTTCCTCTCACCGCACCGGGCATTCCTCTTAGACCGCTCAATTTCCGGGAAGGAACCAAGTTCTTCATTAAGCAGGCATATCCCCAGTCAATATGATTCCCAGCAGGATGTTGCCAGCACGGCCGTTACCTCCCAAGTGGGGATACTGCTCCCTCAGCCATGCTCCCCCCAAAGATGGGACTACACCTCCCCTCGGACCTGGCACATGAGTATGGCAGATGGTATAGGGACATACAAGAGGGAGACAGAACAAGGGCAGGAGGCCACAGCAAGGGTTGAAAGGGATGCCCAGCAACTTGATGGCCCAACGTTGACTCATGGTGGTCATTTGTCTTCGATTGCGATGTTAGTGGCCTGCAAGGTATCACATCAAACGGTCAATGCTTGCGGGCCTGAGGAAATTTAAGTCACTGCTTACCTGTGGAGAGCAAGATCCCAAAGTTTGTCAGGGCATGAGGCCACACCCTCTGAGTCCCCTCCCTGTGTCCTTGCTCGGCCCCAGAGCTTTTCACCTGATTGTATGTTGTCGTTTTGGCTTTAAGAGGCAGCTTCTCGCATGGCTGTTCCAAGAAGGCCCTTGGCAGCCGTTTCTCTGCTGACATCTGGGAGAGTGGCTGCAGGGGAAAGGGGGGGACAGGGCCGTCTATCCCCCTATCCCCACCTGCCCTGGGGGCTGTGGGCCCCACCAGCTCCCGCAACCGCCTGGAGACCCTGTGAGACCCCACAGGGCTGCCACCAATCATTATGATAAGTAAATAAAGTCCCAAAACCCTGTCCAAGGAGAAGGAATCCCTTGGAATTTTCCGCTTCAGGCACTCCATGGCGGTCATCAGAAGACCAGAGGCAAAGGATCCAATGATGCTGTGAACCAGTGCCAGCAAAAGCCCAGAGCAGTCCTGGGACCCAGGCTGTCCACGTGCCCGTGCACTGGGAATGGTGGGATCGTCCCAAGACTCACTTTGGTAGGCCTGGATCCACTCCTCGTACAGGCTCGAAGCTGTCTATACAGACGGGCTCGTGGCTAAGCTCCCGCAGGTATCGACTTAGAGGACTCCTTGTTGGCACACAGGGAACACAGGCATTGCACTGCAAGGTTGGCCACTGGTTCTGATCTTGGGCACCAAAGCTGTTTGAGCTGCCTGGCCCATGGACCACCACTTACCCAGCTCTTCTCCCCATCCACCCCCTCGCAGTCACCCAGCACTGGTAGCAGCCTGTGGCTGCCCTCCAACCAGTCGGCCCACCTTTGCCACCTAGCAGCCCCTCTGAGCACCTTCCCTCTGCCTGCCAGGACACCTCTCTGGGGCAGGCACTGTCTCCCACTTCGTGTCGTATGACCCGAACCGCTTAAGTAACTGAGGGGACACCCTGCCTCATTAGCCAGGCCATCTTCATTAATGACAGAAATGGTAAGGATATGAACAAAATCAGAGCCAGCCATCAAGGCCCGTCGGACTGCACCACCGGTTCTGTTTCCGCTCGGACTTGGTGAGCCCATCTGACTCCCCACTTCTAGCGTTCGGACCCTTGGGGGATGCCTGTGAGGGCCACCCGCCCCGAGGAGCCCCACCTCACTGATAGGCAATGGGGTCAGCTAAAGTACTCCTTGCACGATACACCACGCAGCAGTTCCAGTGGCGTGTCCTTGGAGTTACTTCAGATTTTGGAAGGCGAGGAGCACTCGGAACAGACGCCTTCCAAGAGGGACAGTGCTGGAAGGACACTGTGAGACCCCTGTTTCTCCATCACGACCCAGTATAGGCCAAATGGGACAATGGGATCCCACCGTGCCTCCTGCAAGTCCAAATCCAGCAGACACCACCTCTCCCTCCTCGCATCCCCAAAATCAGCCTTAGGCTCTGTTAACAGGCACCATCATCCTCACTGCAATCCCCAATCTCAGTCAAGCACTCACCTTCTTCTTCCTGCGACTCCCCCATTCCCACAAGTTCAGCACCGACGCCTACCTTCCTGACCACTGCCCCATCACCGAGAAGACCACGCTCATCCTGCCCATCCCACACAAATCAGCACAGCACCCACCTACTCATGCATCCCACATTCAGCGCAGCACCCCAACTGCCTCCTCATGTCCACATTTCAGCACGCGATTGGTCCACACGCAGGCACTCCACGGGAAGAGTACGTAATCATCCCTCGCCGCTGACAGCACAGGTTCTTGCTCCTCCAGGCGCTTATATCCCAAAGGGAGGGCGTTACTGCCATTACCACAGGCTGCTAGTGTCTTGTGGTTTAGAGTGGGTTGGGCGAGAGGAGACGGACATGGGTTGGGTGATCGCTTCCAGATCCTATGCAGGCCCTCGCACGTCAAAAAATATGGGCGCCTTGGGGTTACCAGTGATTGGCAAGCAAACATACTCACGTAATGAGGTGTTCGTTTAGGAGGAACAGGACCTGCAGCCCTGTGAGCCTTTTTCACGCCGATACACAAGGATTTCAAAGAGCTCTAATGGATAACAATTTATTACCACAGGGGATAACGTACAGGCAAAACTCATTTATGCAGGTGATTCTGCCTCATCCACTCCCATCATGGGTACATGGTGTCCGGATGGCAGTTTTGGTGGCCGTGAGATTAGCGGAAGTGTGGACAATTGGGTGCACTGGGGATGGAGAGTGGAGATGGGAATGGGATTGTTGGATGAGGCGATGGGTGGGATGGGATCGGGATGGGAGAGCATTTGGTGCGATGGGGTGGTGATGGGATGGGGTATAGCCGTTAGGACTGTAGATGGGGGTTGGACTGATGGACTGGGATGAGGATGGGAATGGGCGAATGGGGCAATGGGATGGATGGGGATGGGTTAGATGGGACTAGGGAATTGGGATTGGGAATGAGATGGCACGATGGATGACGGGCATGGGAATGGGGATCGCGGATGGGTATGGTGATTGGGATTGGGAGTTGGGATGGAGGGATGGGATGGGAATGGAGATGGGAATGGGGATGGGAATGGAAGATAGGGGATGGGATGGGAATTGGATTGAGGACGAAATGGTGATGGGACTGGACGATGGAGGGGATGGCGATGGGATGGGATGGGATGTGGCGGTAGGGACTTGGGGATCGGCCTGGGAATGGGAGATGGGATGGTGATTGGGTATGGGGATAGGGAATGGGTAGGATTGGATTGGCATAGGGGATGGGTGGGATGGAACTGGAGATGGCGATGCGGGAGTGGGATGGATAGGTGGGGTAGGGATTGAGATGGGATGGGACTGGATGGTATGGAATGGATGGGGGACTGGGAATAGGAGATGGATGGGGATGGGAATGGCCCAGGTGAGGAGTGTTGAATGGGACTGGAGATGGCGATAGAGTGATAGGAAAAAAAAAGAAAAAACAAAAAAAAAAAAAAACAAAAAAATGAAAAAAGAAAAGAAGGATGGGATGGAGTTGTGGGATTGGGACTGGGATGGAGATGGATGAGAGATGGGATGGAGTGGAGGGTGGGGATTTGGAGACTCACCTCTCCGAGCTCCAAGGACAGGCAAGGGCCCCGACTTCCCCGTGGAGGCCTGTGTGACCATGCTGCTGGAATGTGGCATGCAGGAGGAGGTGGGTGCTGCTGGGATGGGGGATGCAGGAGGAGGTGGGTCCTGCTGGATTTGGGGATGCAGGAGGAGGTGGGTCCTGCTGGGATGGGGGCTGCAGGAGGAGGTGGGTGCTGCTGGGATGGGGATGCAGGAGGAGGTGGGTCCTGCTGGGATGGGGGCTGCAGGAGGAGGTGGGTCCTGCTGGGATGGGGGCTGCAGGAGGAGGTGGGTGCTGCTGGATTTGGGGATGCAGGAGGAGGTGGGTCCCATGTCCATCCCTTGCTGGGCGTGATGGAAGGGGTCACAGGTGTCCCCAACACTGTCCTCTGGCCAGGGTCTSTTCCGAGTGGCTCCCTCGGCCTCCAAGCTGAAGAAGCTCAAGGCTGCCCTGGACTGCTGCGTGGTGGACGTGCAGGAGTACTCAGCTGACCCCCATGCCATCGCAGGTGGGGCTCCTCGGGGCGGGTGGCCCCTCCAGGCACCCCCCAAGGGCACCCAGAGGGGGATCAGTGGCACCAAGTCCAGCTGGAAACCAGAACCGGTGGTGCAGTCCAGGGCTTGATGCTGGCTCTGATTTTGTTCAATTCATTTTGTCATTAATGAATGGCCTGGCTAATGAGGCAGGGTGTCCCCTCAGTGAGCGGGTGGGTGACACAAAGTGGGGACAGTGGCTGCCCCAGAGAGGTGCTGCCAGGCAGAGGGAAGGTGCTCAGAGGGGCTGCAGGGTGGCAAGGTGGGCACTGTTTTGGGGGTGCCACAGGCTGCTCCAGGCTGGGTGCTCAGGGGGTGGTGGGGGGAAGGCTGGGGTATGTGGGTCCAGGTGCCAGGAGCAAAACAGCTTGGTGCCCAACAGCCAGTGCCACCTGCAGTGCCAATGCCTGTGTCCCCTGTGTGCCACAGGAGCCCTCAAGTCCTACCTGCGGGAGCTGCCCGAGCCCCTGATGACCTTCGAGCTGTACGAGGAGTGGATCCAGGCCTCCAAGTGAGTCTGGGACATCCCCCATTCCTCAGTGGCACGGGCARGGACAGCCTGGGTCCCCAGGGATGCTCTGGGCTTTTGCTGGCACGGTTCACAGCATTTGGGATCCTTCCTCTGGGCTCTGAGAGCCATGGAGTGCTGAGAGGAAATCCAAAGGGATTCCTTCTCCTTGGGACAGGTTTTGGGACTTTATTTACTTTCATAATGTTGGTGGCAGCCTGGGGGTCTCACAGGGTCCCCAGGGGTGGGGCTGGTGGGGTCCACAGCCCCAGGGCAGGGTGGGGATGGGGGATAACGCCCTGTCCCCTCCCTGCAGCATCCCAGAGCAGGAGAAACGGCTGCAGGCTCTCTGGAACGCCTGCGAGAAGCTGCCCAAAGCCAACTACAACAACATCAGGTGAGCCTGGGGCCAGCAGGACACRGGGAGGGGACTCAGASGGTGTGGCCCATGCCCTGACCCCTTTGGGATCTGCTCTCCAGGTACGTGATTAAATTCCTGGCCAAGCTGACCGAGTACCAGGATATCAACAAAATGACCCCGAGCAAYGTGGCCATCGTGCTGGGACCCAACCTGCTGTGGCCCCAGGCTGAGGGGTGAGTACTGGGGGAGGGCTGGGGGCAGATCCCACTGGGATCCCTGCTGGGCATCCTGCTGGGAATCTTGCTGGGAATCCTGCTATGAATCTTGCTGGGAACACGGCTGGGAATCCCACTGGGTGAGGGCTGAGGGGCAGATCCYGCTGGGAATCCTGCTGGGAAAACTGCTGGGAATCCTGCTGAGAGCCCTGCTGGGAATCCCGCTGGGTGAGGTCTGAGGTGCAGGTCCTGCTGGGAATCCTGCTGGGAACCCTGCTGGGAATCTTTCTGGAAATCCTGCTGGAATCCCACTGGGAACACTGCTGGGCCCCTGCTGGCCTGGGGGGTTGCTGAGCTGCCACCCCCCGCAGGAACATGACGGAGATGATGACGACGCTGTCGCTGCAGATCGTGGGCATCATCGAGCCGCTCATCCAGCACGCAGACTGGTTCTTCCCGGGAGGTAGGGCATGCCTGGGGACAGCTGGCCTTCCTGGCACCTCCCGGGGAGCGGGTTCAGAGCTCCCAGGCTTGGTTTGCCAGCCCCGTCTGTTGCTGGAGCTCAGGCAGGACTCTGGCATGGCACCAAGCCCATCCCTGCAGTGCCAGCRCCCCCAGTCCCTCCCCTCCCTGAGCACACCCCTCCCACCATTCTGTGCCCCCCAGAGATCGAGTTCAACGTGACGGGGAACTACGGCAGCCCCCTGCACGTGAACCACAACGCCAACTACAGCTCCATGCCCTCGCCCGACATGGAGCACGGCGAGCGCCGGCAGCACGAGACGGCGCGGCGCCCGCTCAGCGTGGCCACCGACAACATGATGCTGGAGTTCTGCAAGAAGGACGGGTAGGACAGACAGCAGGACACTGGGGTTGGGTAGGACAGACAGCAGGATGCTGGGGTTGGGTAGGACAGACAGCAGGATGCTGGGGCTCTGCAAGGACGGGTAGGGACACTGGGGACAGGAAGGGGCGGCTCTGTCACAACACTGGGGGCAACAGGGGAGGATGCTCAGCGTCACCTTGGGGTGGGTGGCACTAAGCTGGTGGAGATTGGGTGGTGCCAGGGTGGAGGGACCACCTGATTTCCATGCCAGACTCTTGGGGAGGCTCAGGTGAACCCAGGGCTCCATGCCTGCCCCCAGCCCACTGCAGATGGGATGGGGTGGCCCATGGGGTGACACTGGGGCTGTGCCAYGGCAGAGACAGGTGTCCTGGTGTCCTCAAGGTCTGCAGCATTTGCTCCAGGGGAAAGCTGCCCATTCCCAAGCCTGTGCATGTCCCCCCTCCATCACACCTCACAGGGACCTCCAACAGTCGAGTGGGCTCCAGAAAACRCCCCAGGACTCTGCGATCCCAAAATGTCCCCATTTCCAGAGGGTATTCCAAGCTGTCCCACCACTGGCACAGCCTGGTCCCTGCTCAGCCCCCTGCCCCCTCTCTCAAAGCCCCTCRGCCTTGCAGSCCCTTTGCCCAGCAGTGACCTCTGTCCCTGTGTAGTTTTAGGGTGTTTTCACTTTAATAATTGTTTGCTTCTGCCCATGCAGCCTTAGGAAAATCCAAAGGTACTGTATCCTCTGCAGGCTGCTGGGAGGGTGCTGGGAGGGTGCTGGGAGGGTGCTGGTGCCTGCTGGTTCTCAAGGAAGGGAGAGGTGGCCGGGGGTGACACAAACCCATCCCACACTGTCCCCCTGCCCCATTGCCCTGTAGTTTCATTCCCAGCAGTCTCCCGGTGGAAGAGGCGTTTTTAGGGACCCTGAAGGAGTCGGGGGGGGTGCTGGCGGTGCCCTCCCACCAGGCAGGTGCTGACCCCCGTCTCTGTGTCCCAGCATGGGCGTCAGGGTGATGGACACCTCGTGGGTGGCTCGCCGCGGCACCTCCGCGGGGCGCAAGGCGGCCTCGGCGCCCCCGGCCGCGCAGCCCCCGGCCCCGCCCGCCGAGCTGCCCCCCACGCCCCACTCGCCCATTCCCGAGCAGTCCCCGGAGATTTCAGCGACGCCCTCCCCGCCTCCCACCAGCTTCGGCTTCCCCGCGGCAGCCGAGCGCACAAGGTAAGGACACTGGCACCTYCTCCTGTCCCCGAGCCGGGCATCGTCCCCGCGAGAGAGCCGCAGGCGAAACAACTCAGCAGGGAGGTCTCTGCCATGCCCGGTAGAGGAGCAGGGTCAGCACCCCGAGCAGGAGCAGGGTCCCGGGCAGCCAGGACGATGCTCAGCATCCCCAGAGAGGAGCAGAATCCGCAGCCTAGGACAGGCAAGGACAGCGCAGCAGGATGTCAGATGCTCCTCAGAGAGAGGAGAGTCCCCGGGCAGCAGGAGAGGGTGTCAGCCATCCCAGGAGAGGAGCAGGAGTCCCGGCGCGCAGAGTAGCAGGAAAGGACAGGCAGGATCTCAGCATCCCAGGAGAGGAGCAGAAGCCGGGTCGGCAGCAGGACAGGGTGCCTCAGCATCCTCAAGAGAGGAAGCAGAAGTCCCGGGACGGATAAGATAGATGCCTAGACATCCCGGGAGGAGGAGAGACCTGCGTTCCGGGGCCAGCAGCGAGAGGGTGCTCAGCAATCCCCGCACCACACCCCCCATCCTGCCATTCCCGTGAGAGCCGCGCTGCCTTCAGGATTTTCCTGRGGGCGCCTTGCCCGGGTGTCACTGGGCTCTAGTGGAATTCGRGCTGGAGGTGCTGCAGGGAGGTGCAAAGAAAGCCCTCGGGGAGCCCAGCGCCCTCTGAGACCTTCGCCTGCCCAGGGTCTGAGCTCGAGTTTAATCTGCACAGCCCGTGTGGGAGAAAGCGCCTAAATCGCACTTTTCTGCCCCAGAAGGGAAGCAGAGCCGGGCCGGGGTGCTCACACGTGGGGAGGGGCAGCCCCGAGAGGCTCGTGCCGCGGGACGAGCGGGGGGGCTCGGCAGCACGAGGGGCTCCCGCGCCGCTGCCCCGCGCCCGCCAAGGCTTCTGCTCCTTTATGAATTTCCCCTCGCTTTGGTGTCACTTCTGCCGGTTTTTATGGTGCTTCTGTACCTTTGCAGCAGGGCTGATCCCCCGAGCCCCCGGGCGCGCTGCCCGCCCTGGGCGCCGCCGCTGGGGCCGGGCTGTGGCCGCAGCCGCCCCGCGCCGCCCCGCTGCCCCGCCCCCTCCCGGCCCTGCTCCCTGCGCTGCCTGCCCCTGCTGTCCGTGTCCCTGTCCCCGCTGTCCCCGTGGCTCGCCCCGCCTTTCCTGTCCCTTGTCCCCCCTGTCCCCCTGTCCCTATTCCCCCCCCAGTACCTCCCTGGCCCCTCGCGCTCCCCGCGCGCCCTGCCGGGCCGTCCCCCCGCGCCCCCCTGTCCCACGCCCGGTCCGGGCGGCCCGCAGGAGGCCGGTCACCGCCGCCCGGCGCCCCTGGCCCGAGGCCACTCGCGAGGGGGTAACGGAGTTCGGGCCCTGGGGCGGCGTGGGGTTGTCACCAGGGCACGTACGGGGGGTAGGGGCCTGGCCCCGAGACGGCGAAGCGGGTCCGTGGGCTGCAGGAGCCGGGGGCGGGAGGGGCAGCGGTGTGCGGAGCCCGCTGGTGCAGGAAAGGAAGCTCCGGCTCTCCCTCTTCTTCTTCTTTCTTGTTCTTCCACTGTTTATTTTAATTTTCTTTTTTATTGGTATGGCTTATCTTTTGCGTTTTCTTTTTTATTGATTTTTGGTTTTAATTTTATTTTATTTTTAATAATATTTTTCATGATTTTTTGAGTTTTTTTACTTTGTTAATTTTTCCACTAACGTTATCATTTAATTCTCTTGTATATTTTGGTTTTAATTATTTCCAAACTTGAGTGTTAATCTTTGTTTTCCGTTGTTTTCATTCTACTTTTAATTTATTTTCACTATTTAATTTTGTATGTTACTTTTCATTCTTTGCCTTTATATGCTTTGAACACCTATCCTTTCCTTTTCCTTTCCTTTCCTTTTCCTTTCCTTTCCTTTCCTTTCCTTTCCTTTCCTTTCCTTTCCTTTCTTCTTCCTTTCTTTTTCCTTTCCTTTCCTTTCCTTTCCTTTCCTTTTTCCTTTCCCTTTCCTTTCCTTCCTTTCCTCTTTCCTTTCCTTTCCTTTCCTTTTCCTTTTCCCTTTCCTTTCCTTTCTCTTTCCTTTCCTTTCCTTTCCTTTCCTTTCCTTTCCTTTCCTTCCTTTTTCCTTTCCTTTCCTTTCCTTTCCTTTCCTTTCCTTTCCTTCCCTTCCCTTCCTCCTTCCCCTTCCCTTTCCTTCCTTCCTTCCTTCCTTCCCTCCTTCCCTTCTTCCTTTTCCCCTTCCCCTTCCTTTACCTTTTTCCTTTTTCCTTTTCCGTGTGTGTTTTTTCTTCCCTTCTCTTATTTTTCTTCCATTTCTTTTTTTTTTTTCTTTCCTTTCCCCCTTTTCTTTTTCCGTTTTTGCGTAGGTTTTTCTATTTTTATTTCCCCTTTTTCCGTCCATCTCTCTTCTCGCTGTTCTTTCCCGTTCTCTCATCTCTCGTCTCTCCCGCGCCCGTTCGTGCCCCGTGGCCCCAGCCCAGCACCTTTCAGGCCCCCGAGCTGTCCCCGGGGCCGCCCCCGAGCAGAGCCCGCACTCGCCTGCCGCAAAGGTAGGAGCGGGGGGCGCGGGGGCGCGGGGTGCCCGCGGCGGCGCGGCCCTGACGCGGCCCCGTCGCTGTGTCTGTCCCGCAGGGGCCAAGAAGCTGGCGCCCATCCCGTCTCCCGCAGCCTGTCCCCGACGCCCCCCAGCACCCCGTCCGCGTACGGCCCCCCGGAGCCCCCCCGGGCGCGGGGCCGCCCCGCCGCTCCGTCCCCCGCCGCCGCCGCCGCCCCCGCGCCCGGGCCGCCGCCAAGGCGCGGCCGCGCCCCGCGCCGCTGCCCCCGCCGCCGCAGCCGCCCCGGCCGCCCGCGCCCCCCAGCCCCCGGAGCCGGCCCCGCACGGACGGCGCGGGGCGCCGGGGACCGGCGCCATCACAGGTAACCCTGGGGGAGGCTCCCGGGGGGGCGGCACAGACCCCCGGGACGGGGACAATGGCCCTGAGGAGGCAGCGGTGTGCCCTGGAAGGTGGGGATGTCCCCAGGAGGGTGGCAGCCTCCCCGCAGAGGTGGAACTGGCCCTGGAAAGGCAGAACTGTGCCCGGGAAGGTGGCGGTGTTCCCCAGGAAGGTGACAATGCCCCTGGAAAGGCAGAACCGTCCCCAAGAAGGTGGTGATGTCCCCAGGAAAGCGACAATGTCCCTGGAAAGGCAGAACTGTCCCCAGGAGGGTGGTGATGTCCCCAGGAAGGTGACAATGTCCCTGGAAAGGCAGAACTGTCCCCAGGAGGGTGGTGATGTCCCCAGGAAGGTGACAATAGCCATGTACTCAGGAAGCTGGTGATGCCCCTGGAAGAGTGGGACTGTCCCCAGGATGGTGGTGATGAACCCAGAGAGGTGACAAGGCATCGGGAAGGTGGCTATGTCCCCTGGGAGGTGGCAGTGTCACCAGGAGCTGTGCTGCTGTCCCTGCTGCTCTGCCCTGGCCCTGGGCYCTGGTGGTGCCGTGTCCCCCCGGGGTCCCTGTGCTGCTGCAGGGGACAGCCAGGGGGGTGCTTGGGAAGTGCAGGTGGCATTGGGGACCACGGAGGACACAGAGGCTGGGGGAGTGTCCCAGTGTTCCTTCCATGGGACACTCCCCATGCGTGCCTGTCCTGCCTGGGAGGGGTGGGACAGCCCGAGTGGCAGTGAGGGGCTGGGCACCGTGTCCYCATGGGCTGCCACCTGCCTTTGGGTGGCACTGGCACCGGTGTGGCTCTGCCAACGCATTGCTGTGGGCCTGGCAGGGCGCCCTGGCACGGGTGCAGCCCTGACATCACACCTGGCATCACCCCTGGCTCAGGTGCAGCTCCCCTGTGCCACTGTGGGACAAGATCCCTGAGCCACATCCCTAAGACATGTCCCTGAGAAATGTCCCTCGGGCAATGTCCCTGAGCAATGTCCCTAAACAATGTCCCTGAGCAATGTCCCTGAGAAATGTCCCTAAGAAATGTCCCTCAGGCAATGTCCCTGGTCAATGTCCCTAAGCAATGTCCCTGAGAAATGTCCCTGGGCAATGTCCCTGAGCTGGGCAGGAGTGGCAGAGGAGCTTCTTCTGTCTGAGGGGCTTGCTCTGCTCTCRGCAAGAGGCACGGTGGCACTGCCTGCTGTGGCTGTGCTCACCCTGTCACTTCACACGTGCAGCCTCACCCTGCAGGTCCCCTGAGAGAGGGGACAGCGGTGTCACCTGCGCTGGGTGGGACACGGGCAGTGTGTGGGGACAGCTGGTGTCACCTGCGCTGTGGACACGGCTTTCGGGGGACACGGGCAGTGTGTGGGGACAGCTGGTGTCACCGCCCTGGCTCGGGTGGGGTCCGCAGAGCAGAGGGCGGTGGTGACAGCCCTGGTGGTGGCAGTGACACGGTGCCAGCCCGGTGGGTGTCCCCATGTCTGTGCCCTCCCGCAGGTCGGCTCCGTTTTGAGGTCCCCTCCCTCCACGTGTCCCCGGATGCCGCGCTGTGCCGGGAGCCGCCCGAGGCAGCTCAGAGACTCTCGGGGCCGAGCCTGACCCCGCGGCAGGAGAAGGAGGAGGAGGAATCGGAGAGCACAGCCCTATGACAGTGTCCCTGTCCCCAAGCTCATCCGTGCGGCACCCAGGGCCACTTTTGGGTGGCAGAGCGCCCGGTTTGGGGGCGGCCGCCGTTCTTTAGTTCATTTTTGTTCGCCTTATCCAGACTTTGCCTTGGAACCGGGTGCCTGCCCCCCGCCCCGCAGCACCCACCACCCTGGGGCGGTGCCACCACGTCCCCCGTGCCCGAGGCGGGTGCCACTGGGTGCCGGCCGGTGACAAGGAGCTCGCCGGCGCTTTGCAGTGGCGTTTCCTTTCTTCGGCTTCTTCCCCCTCCGCTTGTTTGGGAGCAGGATGGGACCGGACCAGCAATAACCTGGGGATGCAGGATGTGCCCCCCGGCTCTCGGGGTGCTGGCGGGGGAGGYGCACGTCCCTCGGCACCCGCTGTCCCCGGGGGTTGGTGGCTTTGGTCGTGCATGCACAGACAAATTAACCTTTACCCTTTCCAGAGAGAGAAGAGCTGTATATATATATCGGCAGAGATATATATATATTCTATATTTGTATAGAGAGAGAGAAACTATAGAGAGATTTGTTTTATGTGGAGCCATTCCCGCCCGGCCGGGGGGAGAGGGAGGATGGAAATGGCAGCGCTTCGCCCCCGCCCCGCTCGCGCCGTGCCCCCGCCCCAGGTGGGCACCGGGGGGCACCAGCACCCCAAAGCAATCAATAAATCCAATAAATCCGTGTGCCACTCGCTGAGAACCGCCCGGCAGCGCTGGCCTTTCCTTCCTGCCCCCGCCTTGGGGGGAGGAYTGGGAGGTGGAGAGCGTTGGGGTGATAAAATGGCGGTTTGGTGTTTTATAGGGAACATTAGGGGTCTGGTGCCATGGGATGGGCAGGGTCCYCTCCCCCAGAAACAGCCACCCCTCATGGCAGGATCCAGCCAGGAGTGACCCCTGATCCCGGGCTGATCCCCACTGCAGAACCAGGACCACCCCAAGGGACTCAGAGCCCTTTTCCCCTGGCATGGACGCTGGGTTTGTTTCACGTGTCTTTAATAGAAACCGCCGGCGGTGGGGCAGAGCCCCGTACAAAAGCTGGCTGCAGGAATCGGGGATTGCATAGACCGAGGTGTGGGGGACCCCCCGCCCTCAAATAGTCGCCTTTTAGAAAACAAAAAGCGTCTCTGAATAAAACTCTCCTGGTACAATAAATACTCTGGTGCTGCAGAGCTGGGGACCACGCACCCGCCTGCCCTGTTTGGGACGGCCCCGCGCTGGGAGACCCCCGGGCTCAGAGCCCCACTTTGGGATGAGCCCAGGCCTGAAACCCCCAGCTGGGGATGGTCCTGCTTTGGAATGCTTCTGGATGGGGATCTGGGGTGCCCTGGGTCAGGCAGGAGCCCCCATGTCAGGATTCCATTTGGGAGCCTCTGGGTCAGGGTTGTCTGGTTTGGTTTTCCCCCGGCTCACAAGTCCCGGTTGGGAGCCCCCAGGTCGGGACGTTCCTGGTTTGGGATCCCTGGTTCAGGCACCCTTGTGGTGGGACACCCCTCACTGGGGGGCTCCCCGATCCGTTCAGGACCGGCTGTACAGCTGCTGGGGGTGGTGCCCCCAGCCATGGCTCAGAAGCTGGACTCGGGCACGGCCGAGGGGCGCAGGGGCCCGGGGGGCTGCCGGCCGCGCTGCAGGGTGGCCCCGGGGGGACCCCGGGCGGCCAGGGGCGGCCCCGCCGCGGCCCTGCCCAGCGAGGCGGATCTGCGCAGCCCCCCCTCGGCCCGGGGGGGCAGGCTGGCCGAGCTCCGCGACCGCCCCAGCGCCGAGGGCCCGGGGGGGCAGCGGCCCGGGGGGACTCCCGCGGCCCCGGGGCTCCCGGCACCCGGGGGCGGCCGGCGCGGGGTCCCCTCGGCGCTGGCGGCCCGGCGGAGCCGGCGGGGGGCTCGGGGGGGGCCCGGCTCCCCCTGTCCCGGGGGTCCGGCGGGGGCGGTCCGGACGCTGAGGCTGCGACCGTGCAGCCCCTGCAGACCCCGCACCGGGGGCCGCGCCTCGAACCCGCCTGCGGGGAAAGCACGGTCAGGGCGGGCGGGGGGCGCGGCGGGGACCGGGGAACGGGCGTGCTGAGCCTCACCGTTCTCCGGGGCGGCGACGGAGCCCGAGGGGTCGGGGTCGGTGCGGGGGTCGGCGCGGGGCTCGGAGGCGGCCAGGCGGAACACCCAGTGCCCCGCGGCGGCGGCGGAGCCTGCGGGGAGCGGGGCGTGGGCCGGGGGCACCGACAGGAGGCACCCAGCACAGGGAGCGGGGCGTGGGCCGGGGGCACCGAGCGGGGACACCCAGCACGGGGAGCGGGGCGTGGGCCGGGGGCACCGGGCGGGGACACCCAGCGCGTGGAGCGGGGCGTGGGCCGGGGGCACCGAGCGGGGACACCCAGCACGGGGAGCGGGGCGTGGGCAGTGCCCCGCGGCGGCGGCGGAGCCTGCGGGGAGCGGGGCGTGGGCCGGGGGCACCGACAGGAGGCACCCAGCACGGGGAGCGGGGCGTGGGCCGGGGGCACCGAGCGGGGACACCCAGCACGGGGAGCGGGGCGTGGGCCGGGGGCACCGACAGGGGGACCCAGCGCGGGGAGCGGGGCGTGGGCCGGGGGCACCGAGCGGAGGGACCCAGCACAGGGAGTGGGGCGTGGGCCGGGGGTGGGACAGGGTGGGCTGGGGGTGCACGCAAGCCTAGGGAGAGTGCAGCAGGTCTGTGTGCACACGTGTGCAGGGGGCAGAGGCAGGCGTGCGCACACGGTTGTGGGTCACACGTGGGGCTGTGTGTGAGCACACGGCAGKGCCGGGGTGCGGGGCCGGGGATTTGCGGCTCACCCGTGCCGGGGCCGGCGGCGCGGCGGCGCTGGTAGAACAAGATGTAGGCGCTGCGGGTGCTCACCTCGGCCTCGCGCACCCACTCCACCCGGCTGTCGTCGTAGCTGTACCAGCGCCCGTCCAGGGCGTTGCAGCAGAACGCTGGGGCGAGGGGACACGGGGTGAGCGGGGATGGGGGCTCYGTCCCGGGATGCCCCCAGCCCCGGGACGCAGGGGGGACCAGGAGCCCCATGGTGCAGGCACACACCGGGGGAGTGGGATGGTGCCGGGGGACACATCCCAGCGCTCTGGGGGGGGCTGCAATGCCATCCTGTGCGTGCCCTGCCCCCAGGCTCCTCTCTGCCCCGCCCTGCCCCACGGCGCCCCCACGCACCCCCATTACACCCCCTGTCCCCAGCGTCCCGCTCACCGGTGTAGTGGCCGCCCTGCATGCTGCCGTGGTGGTTGCAGACGGCGTACAGGTCGTACAGGTGGTCGCGGGGGCAGCCCGGGGGCAGGCGCAGGGCGGGCTGCCAGGGCGCCCAGCGCCCCAGGAGCTGCGCCCCGGGCTGGCCCCGCTGTGCCACGTGCGGGGCCATGTCCAGCCCGCGCAGCGGGAACCTCACCAGCGTGGTGAGCTTGTGCCGCTGCTCGGCCACCTGCCGGAAGCGCTTCAGGTGGATGATGAGGATGTCGGGCAGCGTCCACAGGCTGAGCTTCACCGTGCCCTGCTGGGGCACCTTGCAGTGCGGGCAGCGCCAGGCATCGTCCGGGGCCAGCTGGGGACACCACGTCACGGCCACCTCCCTCCGCAGCCACCCCCAGCACCGCAAGCACCCGCAGCCCCCGTGCCAGGGTGGGCAGGGCGTGGGCCTGCCGGGGTGCCCGTACCTGCTCCTCCTTGGTGTACAGCTGGAAGCACTCGTCCAGGGTGCAGCTGTGCTGCTGCCCGTGCGCCTGCTGCTGCTGCCGCACGCTCTCGGCATCCTGCACCACCTCCTCCTGGATGCTCCCAAACAGCCTGGGGGGGACACGGCCCCAGTGAGGGTGACCCCAATGCCGGGGCGTCCCCCCAGCCGCGGCACAGGGCACTCACCGCTCTTTGGTGCTCGTGTCCCACTCCACCGTCAGCCTCACGTGGGGAGGGCCCCCGGCCCCGCACAGCTGCAGGGCCCTGACAGGAGGACAGGGTGAGATGTCCCCAGAACCCCTGTCCCCATGGGGACACGTCCTTGCCAGCCCGTGGTGGCAGGCAGGGACAGCCAGCACCTCCCACAGTGGGAACGCTGGGCCAGGGACCAGTGCTGGGGCAGCAGAGTGACCACACTGCGGCCGCCCAAGGTGTCACTGCTGGCCACCCATGGTGACAACACAGCCACGCACACGGACACTGTGCCCATTCGTGGTGATGCCACTAACTGCCCCCAGGGGTTGAGGGGACATCCTGGGGACAGTCCTGTCCCTGCAGCCCCTTACCTGTCGATGGCAGGGTGGCACAGAGGACGGGGRTCCTGAGGGGACAGGTAGGTGCAGGGGGCCGAGCCCCCAGCCAGGCGGATCCGGAAAAGGGCTCCCGTGCCCTGTGAGGGGAGAGGGGGCTGTGGGGCCACCAGSGGACAGGGATCCCCYGSCCAGCAGCAGCACCTGGCCAMGCCAGGCCTTGGGACACGGGGCAAAATTCTGATGGCTTTGAGGGGACAGGGCTGCTCCCTGGACTCACCTGTGGCCGGACCTCTCCCCGCAGGACCCCCCTCAGCTGGGCCAGGATGTTCTGCTGCAGCTGCTCCCAGGAGACGCCGCGCTCCTCCCGCAGCACCAGCGGCGGCCCGAACCTGGGCACAGACAGCAGGGACACGGGGCTGGGTGTCACACGGGCAGGGAGCGGGCGGGACAGGGAGACGGGCGGGTGGCAGGCAGGGGACGGTACCTGGCGAGCTGCGGCCCTGTGCCCGCCGTGTTGCAGAGCAGCAGCAGGATGCGGCCGCCGGGCGCGCGGTGCAGGCAGTCGGAGGAGCGGGCGGCGCTGGGCAGCAGGCGCGGCCCCTCCGGCCGCGGCGCCGCGGGGGACGTGGGGAGGCTGCGGGGACACCCTGCGGAACGAGGGAAACGAGGGGCTCTCATTAGCGCTGGGTTAATTAGCATGGCCCTGCCCAGCACCACTGGTGCCGCCAATCCCAGCCAAAAATATCCGTTTCCCACCAATCCCAGCAGAAACTGCCTCCCCATTCATGGTGGCAGCTGCCTCTGACCAATCACAGCAGGGAGGACCCACTGCCCCACCAATCCCAATGAGGGGATCCACCACCTCCCACCAATCACAGTGAGGGATCCACTCCCTCCCACCAATCACAGTGAGGGATCCACTCCCTCCCGCCAATCACGGGGCCGTTCCCGCCCCCCCGCCCAGCGCAAATCCCAGCACAGCCCGGGAGCTGTCAGCCAATCGGCGCGGGGCGGGCCTGCACCKCAGCCAATGGCAGCGCGGGCGGTACCTGCGCGGCGGGCGGGCGGCGGCTGGAAGGCGTAGACGGGCGCGGCCTCGCCGGCCGCCCGCAGCGCYTCGGGGTCGGACAGCGAGCGCAGGAGGCCCCGCGGGGACACCTCGGCCAGGATCACCTGCGGGACGGGCGCTCCTCAGCACCGCGCGGCCCGGCCGCGCTCCCCGCTCCGCTCCCCGCTCCGCTTCCCGCTCCCCGCTCCGCTCCCCGTTCTGCTCCACGCTCCGCTCCCCGCTTCCCGCTCCCCGCTCCACTCCGCGCTCCCCGCCCGCTCCCTGCTCCCCGCGCCCTATTCTGTTCCCCGCTCCCCGCTCCGCTCTCCGCTCCCCGCTCCGCTCCCCACTCGCTCCCCGCTCTGCTCCACGCTCCGCTCTCCGCTCCCCGCTCTGTTCCCCGCTCCTCGCTCCGCTCCCCACTCTGTTCCCCGGTCCCCGCTCCGCTCCCCGCTCCCCGCGCCCCGCTCCGCTCCTCTCCCCGCCCGCCCCGTTACCTGCTCCGCGGGCACGCGGCCCTCCCGCGCCACCATCTCCCGCAGGTCGGCCACGGTGCCCAGCAGCGGCACGGCCAGGCCCACCCGCACGAAGCGCCAGCGCTCGCACTGCAGCACCAGCGTGACGTTCAGAGCCCTGGGGACACGCGGGSACACGGCTCAGCACCGCCGGGGCAGCCCCGCATGGCACACACCCAGCGGGCACCGCTGCCGCCTGCCCCGGGGCTGCCGCCGCCTCCGCGTTCGTCATTTACCCCAAAAATCGCAAATTGCTCTGCTCGGAGCGGCCGTGCCGCGGGCTCACCTGGTCTGGCGCAGCGGGATGGGCAGCGAGATGCACAGGAAGGGGTCGAAGGTGTTGCTCTGCTTCAGGCAGTGAGGGCACGTCAGGGAGGACCTGGCAGATGGATGGGCAGCGTCAGCACGTGCCCATCTGCTGGGCCCCCGAGAGCCACTGGGGTGATTCCAGGTTACCACCAGCAACATCCACATCCCAGGTACCACAGCCCAATCCTACATCCCCGGTACCACCTCTAATCCAGCATCCCAGCTACCACAGCCAAATCCATCATATCGGTACCACATCAATCCATCATATCAGGTACACACCCAACACATCCATCCAATCCCAGGTACCACCAACAGCCACCTACTGCCTGATTTTCTTCTTTGATTCTGTTTGTGTTGGGTTTTTTGTTTTGTTTTGGTTTTTTGGAGGGGATTTAACACTTTTTTTTTCCCCTACCTTTTTTGTTCAACAAAAAGGGGAAAAATGAGTTAAAATCCAAAGCAAAAGCCCAGGTCCTCGTTATTTGTCACCTTGAAGAGCCACTGAGCTCCCTGGGAAACAGCCACACGAATTAATAATCCTTTAGCGCACAGACGGCTCTGGCACGTGGAACAGGGATAATTAAAGTGCCTTTTGCATATCTAGGACGAGGGATTAATCGAGAGAGGAGGCAGGGCTTGTGATGCCAGATGTGTCCCCTGCTGCCTGCTGTGCCATGGCTTGGGGACAGGGTGGCCTGAGCATCCCACGAGTGCCGGGCAGGTGAAGGTGTGGGGTGTCCCATAGCGGGGCACCCTCGTGCTGGGGCTCTGGGACAGTCTGAGTCCCGTGGCAGAGGCACAGCGTGGTTTGGGTTGGGAGGGACCTTCAAAGGGCCTGTGGGCAGGGGCACCACCACGGGCAGGGACACTGCCACGGG
>NDFG01000035.1:250085-265419 GCA_002167245.1 Sporophila hypoxantha
ACAACCCCGAAGAGAGATGCCGTGCCTCGCGCAGGGCATAGGCGCCTGTTCCCCGTCTGGCACCAGCACTCCTGCTGCCCTCAAACTGCCTCCATTTCATGTCCGGCCCCGGACGGCATCGTTAGCGGTAAAGGGGGGATCGATAATGGTATGGGGGGGTCGGTATTCGTAAAGGGGGTCGGTTCGTCAAGGTAGGGATCCAGTAGATAAGGGGATCAATATCGTGAAAGGGGGAGATCAATATCGTAAGGGGGGGTCGATTATCAGCAAGGGGATCAATATTGGTAAACGGGGGATCGATATTGATAAGGGGGGATCCTATCAGTGGAAGGGGGATCCCTATCAGTGAGGGGCGGATCCCTATTGATAAGGGAGGATCCCTATCATGAGGAGGACCTATCAAAGGGGATCCCCTAATCAATAAGGGGGGATTCCTATTCAGCCCCGGAGCTCCACTGGGGCTATCGGGTTAATCCGGGCAGGCGAGGCAGCTCCCTTCACAGCCCGGGAATTCCCCCGAGAGCCCGGGGCTCCCAGAGCCCAAGCCCCTGCCGGTTCGCTGCGAGGCGGCATGCTCCCCTTCCCCCACCGGGAGAGCCAACGGGGTCCAGAGCCAAAACCCTTGCCGGGGTTCGCTGCGAGGGCAGCTTCCCTTCCCACTCGGATTCCCCCAGAAGCCCGCGGGCTATCCCAGAGCCAAGCCTGCCGGGGTTCGCTGCGAGGTGCGCTCCCTTCCCACCGGGAGTTCCTAGAGCCCGGGGTCCAGATGCCCAAACCCGCGGTTGCTGCCCGGGCCCGGGCCGGCCTGCCCACGCCTTCCTCGCTCCGAGGGCGGCCCAGCGACGCGGGCCGGCCACGCCCAGCCCGCGCTTGCCTTGCAGGCGAGAGGGAGGCAAGCGCTGTCCCTGGACGCCCAGCCGTGCTGCGGGGGACACACGGAGCGCTGCGAGAACCTTCGAGAACCGCCCGCTGTCCGGGAGAACTTCCAGGTGCAGCTTCCTGGAGGTGTGGCTTCAAAGCGCCTAGGGGCCCTGGGGACACCCGAGTGCCACCCGCGGCGGGCACGGGAACCCCTCCCCGCGCCTGGCAACCCGGCCGGGCTGGGGCCACCTGGGCGGCTGCTTCGGTCCCCCTAGGCGCCTCCATTGGCAGAACGGAGCGGACGGAGCAGAACGGAGCGGAGCATGAGCAGAATGGATCAACCAGAAGGAGCAAGCAGAGCAGAAACGGACTCATATCAGCCTCAATGGTGGCTGTGGAGAGAGGCCGGAGGCAGTTGCCAGATCAGACGATGCGGCACTGGCCCTGGGGGACATTCGAGTTGCCCCTGGGGCATTTTGAGCTGCCCCTGGGACATCTCGAGTTGCCCCTGGGGGGACATTTCCACGCCCTGGGACATTCCGAGGCCCTCCTGCAGTTTAGACCTCTCACCCACCCAGCTGCCCAGTTGGGGAAGCTGGAGGGCAGGGCACGCCAGGCTGGAGTTTCCACAACCTCCCCGGCCTGCTCTGCAGCGTGGGGCTCAGCAAACAGGGACAGCACGGGCAGCATTTTGTGGAATTCTGAGGCCAGGCAACAGCCGAGCTCCATGAGCTAGCAGTAAACGCTTCTCAGATCTGTTCTCCCGGCCCAAAGCCCAGCACAGCCCGGGCACCCAGGGGTGTCTGCAGCCTCCGTGGGTACCCAGGTGCCGGCACCCACAGCGCCGGCTGAGACATCCCCCTGTCTCCTGGCCTGGAAAGTGCTGACGGGGGTGGCAAAAGCGCTGCGGGGTTTGGGGGTGCCCGAGCTTGCGGCGAGAGCCTTTGCTGCGCTGAAGAGGGACCCCGAAAGGAATCCTTTCTTCTCGCGCCTTGATTCATTGCTGAATAAAGTTCCGAACTTTGGACAATTCAAACAAAGTCAGCACAAAGACACGGGGGGGGAGCAGCGGGGCGGGAAGCCAGAGGGGACATTTGATGGAAATAAAGAGATCTGGGACTGCTTCTCGACTTCCCTGAGAGGTCAGCACCCAGCCTCTACCCATGGCCCCACATGCACCCAGCCCCTCACTCCACAGCCCAGGGCCCCCAGCGCCTCAACCCAACAGCCCGGGCCCCCCAGCCCCTTCACCTACGCCCACAGCCACCCCAGCCCACCCTACACCCCACAGCACCCACCCCTCACCCATGGCCCGCACGCACCAGCCTCCCACTAGCCCACGAGCCCCGTCACCGCAACAGCCCCACAGCACCCACGCAGCCTCTCCCCCCCCACCCACAGCCCCACAGCACCCCAGCCCCTCCACCCAACAGCCCATGCCAGCCACCCAGCCCTCACAGCCATCAGCCCACAGACCTAAAACATCATATACCAGCTACATGCCCACACAGCCCAGCCGCCTCACCCCATACCAACGGCCCGCAAAACCCAGCCACAGCACCAGCCCTCACCCATAGCCCCACAGCACCCAGCCCTCACCCCAACAGCCCCACAGCACCGCCGACCCCTCACCCCATAGCACCCCAGCACCCCAGCCCCTCACCCCATACCCCACAGCACCCCAGCCCCTCACCCCATCAGCCCCACAGCACCCAGCCTCTCAGCGCCATACCCCCACAGCACCCCAGCCCCTCACCTCACAGCCCACAGACCCGCCCCCCCCCTCACCCCATAGCCCCACAGCGCCAGCCCCTCACCCTAAGCCCACAGCACCCAGCCCCTCACCCACAGCCCACAGCACCCAGCCTCACCCTACAGCCCCACAGCACCCAGCCCCTCACCCCTAAGCCACCATGGGCCCCTCTCAAGCCCTCACCCTACAGCCCAGGGCCCCCCAGCCCTGCACCCCTGCCCATTTCCCTGACTTTGGTCTTTAGTGAAACCCAAGGAAATTTTCAGCCTCGTGTGCTCTGGAAGGACTGGAATATCTATCAGCTCATCCCTTTGGGGCATTTCTGCTCCTTGTCCCCACAGAAGTGTCTCAGAGCACAGAGGGACCGCCTGCTCACCACTGCTCCTGAGCAGCATTCTGGGTTTCTGCTGCAGCCTTGCACAAGAAGAGCAGCCCAGGGTGCTCTGAACAATGGGGAATTGAACGAAGGGACAATCCTCGCTGCAGGTCTGGGTCATCCCCTGCCCGCCCCCGAGGTGAGGGACACATTGGCCGCTGCCTTGTAACGCAGAAATGGCTTGACAAAAAGCACATTTTGTGAGGCTCGGAGTGATTTCCCTGCAGATCGGGGGTGTGGGTGCCCAGCTCCTCCGGCTCGGCAATACCTCACCAATGGCTACAAAAAGCACATTTCTCAGAGTGATTTCCCTGCAGATCTGGGGGTGCGGATGGCGGGCTTGGCAAATCCGACCAACATGCTACAAAAGCACATTTTGTGAGGCTCGGAGTGATTTTCCTGCAGATCTGGGGGTGTGGGTGCCGGGCTCGCAATACCACCAATGGCTACAAAAACACATTTTGTGATGCTCACGAGTGATTTCCCTGCAGATCTGGGGTGCCGGGTGCCCAGCTCCTCGCCGGGCTGGCGGCAATACCACAATGGCATACAAAAAGCCACATTTTTGTGAGGCTCCCAGTGATTTCCCTGCAGATCTGGGGGTGCGGATGCCCTGCTCCTGCCTGGGTCTCAGCAAATACCACCAATGGCTACAGAAAGCAACATGTGTGCTGGCTGTCCTGGGCACGGTGTGCTGGCTGTCCCTGGCAGGGTGTGCTGGCTGTCCTGGGCAGGGTGTGCTGGCTGTCCCTGGCAGGGTGTGCTGGCTGTCCCTGGGCACGGTGTGCTGGCTGTCCCTGGGCACGGTGTGCTGCTGGCTGTCCCTGGGCAGGGTGTGCTGGCTGTCCCTGGCAGGGTGTGCTGGCTGTCCCTGGGCACGGTGTGCTGGCTGTCCCTGGGCAGGGTGTGCTGGCTGTCCCTGGGCACAGTGTGCTGGCTGTCCCTGGGCAGGGTGTGCTGGCTGTCCCTGGGCACGGTGTGCTGGCTGTCACGGGCACAGTGTGCTGGCTGTCCCTGGCTGCTCACAGCGTGCTGGCACAGGGTGGCACAGGGGACATCCCTGCCTGGCACAGCCACAGGGCTCCCTGGGCGGTGCCCAGCTGTTGGTGCCCATCTGGGCCAGCCTCTGCCCTCTGCCCTCTGCCCTCAGCCACCCTCGGGACCCCGAATCGAGCCCAGGAGGGTCCCCAGCAGCCCCAGAGGTGCCCAGGTCACTTGTGCTGCTCCTCCCTCCAGCACCAGGCCCTGCCCAGGTTCCCCCGTGCCCGCCCGGCCCCGGGGCAGGTGAGGCYTCACCTCTGCAGGCTGCAGCCGTCCTGGGAGGTGGAGAAGAGCAGCAGCGGGGGGAAGAGCGAGAAGCGCTCGGGGAGCCAGGACCAGACGAGGCGCATCTCCTGCGCCGTGACCGTGCTGGAGCTGAACTTCTGCATGTCCACGGCCAGGTGGAAGGACGGCCTGGGGAGAGGGACAGCAGGGGGCTGAGGCCTCTGCTCTATGGGGCACAGCCCCTGCAGCAGGTTCTGCCCTGCCCTGTGCGCCGTGAGCTCCCTGCCAACACCCCAGCTGGGCGTGTCCCCTGACGTTGTCCCGGACTCAGCTGTGCCGTTGTCCCCTGACAGGTCCTACGCAGCGCCGTTGGTCCCCTGACAGGTCCCTCCAGATCTGCATGTTGCGTGTCCCCTGGACAGGGTCGCCTGACGTTTGCTGCTGCCTGTCCCAGTGACAGGGTCACGGCTGACTCTGCTGTGCCGTTGTCCCCTGACGAGGCTCCCTGAACTCTTGCTGGACCGTGTCCCTGAAGTAGGGTCCCTACTGCTCTGCTGTGCCTGTCCCCTGAACGGTCCCTGACTCTGCTGGGCCGTGTCCCCTGACAGGGTCCCTGACTCTGCTGGCCGTGTCCCCTGACAGGCGTCCCTCGCTTCTTGGGCTGCTGTGCCGTGTCCCCTGACAGGGTCCCTGACTCTGCTGTGCCATGTCCCCTGACAGGGTCCCCAGCTCTGCTGTGCTGTGTCCTGGACAGGGTCCCCAGCTCTGGCTGGTGCGTGTCCCCTGACAGGGTTCCTGCGCTCTGTGCCGTGATGATGTCCCCTGACAGGGTCCCTGGACTCTGCTGTGCGTGTCCCCTGACAGGGTCTCCTGACCTCTGGCTTGCTGTGTCCCCTGACAGGGTCCCCAGTCTGTGTGCCTGTCCCCTGCACAGGTGTCCCCAAACTCTGGCCTGTGCCCGTGTCCCTGACAGGGTCCCCTGCTCTGGATGTGCCATGTCCCTGACAGGCGTCCTCCAGCTCTGGCTGTTGCCATGTCGTCCTGACAGGGGTCCCACTGCTGCTGTGCTGTGTTCCCCTGACAGGGTCCCCCAGGGCTGCGGAGGGCCCAGCGACAGCCCAGCTGCGGGAGGTTCGTGCCTCCCCAGTAGCTCTCCCAGGGAGCTCCCATTTTTTGCCGGCTCGGCCCCATTGAGCTGGGGAGCGCAGAGCTCTCCTCACCTCCTCTGCACCACGGTGATGCCCTCTCCACCAAGGCCTTCCTGTTGGCCATAGTGCAGAGCCAGATCTCCTTGCGGGAGAAGAGGCGGATGCCGAAGCTCTCTCAGGAGTTTTGCCACGCTGACGTGCTGGCGATGTTGCTGACGAAAGCCTGCAGCTCGGCCTTGACGTCGGAGCCCCTGCGGGCCCGGCCGGGGCCGCCGAGAGCCTGAATGTTGTAGCAGGGCCAGGGCGATGCGGTACAGCACCTTCTGGCCCTCCAGCAGGAACACGTCCAGCACGCGCACGGCGTAGGGCCAAGGCAGCCCGGGGAAGAGTCCACGACAGCCATGCGAGTAGACCTCGAGCCGTTGTCGGCGGATCGGCCCGGCGATGAGCTTGTGGGCCGCGGGCAGTGCTTGCTGGCCAGGTCCCCGAAGGTCATGCGAGGAGCCTGGTGGCCAGGAAGGACTGGTCGATGTAGGCGGCGTGGGAGCGTTGCTGGCGATGAGGCGCGAGAGGCTCTCGAAGCACTGGGCCTCGTCCTCCGCTGTAGTGCAGCGAGCAGGCGCGCCAGCGCCGGCAGCAGCGGCTGTGATCGTGATGTCGGGGAACAGGGCCCCACGCAGATGAGGATCTTTCTTAGGGCCGTGACCCCGTGCGGGCTGAGGCAGTAGGTGGGCACGGGGCAGCCCTCCAGGAACTCGGCAGGGGTGCGAGCTCACGCCGCGCTCGCCGAAGAGCCGGCCGCCACGTCCCGGTACGCGAGCGCTCCGGGGTGACGAGCGGCAGGAGACGCGCTGGATGAGCCGGGGGGTAGAGCGGGCCCGGCCCGCGTGGCTCCGGCCCAGCAGCTTCCCTCGCCAGCCGCTTACGCTCCTTCGGGGCCGGCCCAGCACGTCCCGCGGATCCGCGCCGGCCCCGCGGCTCCGGCATCTTGGCCCAGTCCACGAAGGGCCCGCAGCCCCGGCCCGGGGAGGTGTCGATGTCCCACGTGTCGGCCTCGGACGTGACCACGATGGTGACGGGGATGAGCCAGCGCTCTGCGGGACAAAGAGCTTTCATTGATCGCCTCTCCCCGCCCCGCCAGCGCCTTCCACCCCGGCTCAGGCGCTCTGAGCCTCACAGCCGCGTCCTGCATTTCTTTGCTCTCCCCCGCCAAGGGAAGCGTTTCAGGCTTTGCCCGAGCCCAGGAGGACACGGGGACAGCCTCGTGGTGCACAATCGGAGGTCCCGGCCCGGCCGGCTCTGGCTCTCGCTCTCCAGCTCAGGTTGCGCCTGCCCGAGGCCAGCAGGAGCAAGGGGTCGGGCTCAGCCTGGCTCAGCGGCAGGAGCTTGCCTGGATCGGAGCCGCTCGGGCCGGCTCCTGTCCCGGACTCAGCCTGAGCCCGGCGCAGTCACGGGGCTCCTGGCCACGGAACCAGGCTGGGACATCACCGGGGGTCGATCAGGCGATGTTTGCACCCCCAGATTCAGCCCAAATTCCTCTCCCAGAGGCGCTGCCTGCCCGGGTAACCGAGGACATCCGGCCGAGCGCCACCGACCGCCGTGCCCGGGTGCTGAACGGAGGCTTGCGGCCGTGCCCGGGCCGGGACGAGCCGGGCTCGGGGCATGGACCCGGGCTGTGCCCCAGCCCTGCGCCCGCTCGGTCCCGCACTCACCGGCACGGCGGGTCCCGCTGTCCCGCACTCACCGTGCCCGGCACGGCGGGTCCCGCTCGGTCCCGCACTCACCCGGCCCGGCACGGCGGTCCCGCTCGGTCCCGCACTCACCCGGCACGGCGGGTCCCGGTCGGTCCCGCACTCACCCGACCGGCCAGCGGGCGGGGGCGCCGCTCGGTCCCCACTCACCCGTTCCGTGCCGCACGGGGGGTCCCGCTCGGTCCGCACTCACCCGTTCCCGCTGCGGCTCCCGCCCGCCGCCGGCTCGGCCATGGGGAAGGCGGCGGCCGCGCCCCCGGGGCAGCGGGCAGGCTGAGCCCAGCTGCAGCATCTGCCAGCTCGGCCCTGCCGGGTCCCCTCTGCCGCACCTTGCCCGCGCTTTCAAAGGTGCGGGCCGGCCCGGCCCCGCGGTTTGTTGTGGGTAACACAGCGAGGGTGGAGCGGCTCCGCGCCCGCATCGCCCTTCCTGCCCCAGTTCCGCGCCGGCCCGGCCGGGGCTGTAAACAGCCCGTGGGCCGAGAGTAGCATCGAACAGCAGCACGGGCAGTAATGAACCCTTCATTTTCCGCAGGAGAACCTCCGTGCTCCGCTTTGGGCTGCGCTGCTGCGGCCCGGCCGTGGGGCTCCGGCGTTCCCGGTGTGCCCCGGAAATGCCGCGTACGATTCGGTGCCAGCCCCAGACGCGTGCGAGGGCTGGCACAGTGAGCGGGAGAATGCCCGGTACCGTCGGGTGCCAGCCCCAGAACGCGCTGCAGGGCTTGCACATGAGCGGGAATGCCGGTACCGATCGGTGCCAGCCCAGAACGCGCTGCAGGGCTCACAATGAGCGGAAATGTCGGTACCGATCGGTGCCAGCCCGAACGCGCTGCAGGACTGCACAGTGACGGGAAATGTCGGTACCGATCGGTGCCAGCCCCGGAACGCGCTGCGAGGCTGCACAATGAGCGGCGAAGATGTCGGTATGGGCAATCGGTGCCGGCCCCCAGAACGCGCCTGCAGACTGTCATCAGTGAGCGGAAATGCTCGTAGATGTCGTGCCAGCCCTGGTAATGCGCTGCGAGCTGCACAGTGAAGCGGGAAATATGCTCGGTACCAGGATCGGTGCCAGCCCCGGAAGCGCTTGCAGGGCTGCAGCGTGAGCGGGAAATTGGCCGGTACCGATCGGTGCCAGCCCCAGAACGCGCTGCAGAGCTGCACAATGAGCGGGAAATGCTCGGTACCGATCGGTGCCAGCCCCAGAACACGCTGCAGAGCTGCACAATGAGCGCTGTGCTCACCGACAGAGGAGCTGGGCTGGAGGAAAAGCGGCCTCCAGCAGCTGGGATAGGCTCCCGGGACACCGCCCCGGTCCCACAGCGCTGCTCTCTGCTCGGGCTGCACTTAGCGGGCACTTTATAGGCATCCTAACCTTTTAAAGGATCTTTATTTGCCTTTAAAATCCGATTGTTTCTGCTGTGATAAGAGCAGCTGCAGGTTGTTCCTGACCAGGTCCTGGTGCAGCTTCAGCACCTCCCCGAGCATTTCCTGGCCCCGCGGCACCTGCCGAGTCCGGCTCCCTGCTCCTCTCCTTGCCCTCACCTTCTCCGGGCTGTGCCGAATCCCGGGGAGCAGCTCGGCTGTCCCGTCTCCCCTCCCTTTGCCCCTGACGAGCAAAGACCCGCGGGCTGTGCCGGGTGCCAGGGGGCGAGGGGCTCTCCCCGTGGGGTTATCCCTATCCTCGTCTCCTTCTCCTGACCCTCCCCAGAGCCCGTCCGGGGCCTGACGGGCGGTTCTGCCCCGCAGGCTGCTCCCAAAGGGGCAGTGCCGGCCCCAGCCCCGCTCCTGGGGTCCCCCGCTGCTCCCCGATGCCGAGGGGCCGCTGGCTCCCTCTGCAGCCCCAGCCCCGCTCCCGGGGTCCCCACGCTGCTCCGAGGGGCCGAGGGACAGCTCGTTCCCTCTGCAGCCCCAGCCCCGCTCCCGGGGGTCCCCGCGCTGCTCCCCGGGGCCGAGGGGCCGCTGGCTCCCTCTGCAGCCCCAGTCCCAGTCCTGGGGTCCCCACGCTCTCCCCGGTGCCGAGGGGCGGCTCGTTCCCTCTGCAGCCCCAGTCCCAGTCCCGGGGGTCCCCATACCGCACCCCGCGCTCTCCCCGATGCCGAGGGGCCGCTGGTTCTCTCTGCAGCCCCAGTCCCAGTCCCGGGGTCCCCACGCTGCTCGGAGGGCTCGAGGGCGGCTGGTTTCCTTTGGCAGCCGCCAGCCCCGCTCGCGGGGTCCCCACGCTCTCCCCGGGTGCTAAGGGGCGGCTCGTTCTCTCTGCAGCCCAGTCCCAGTCCCTGGGTCCCACACCCGCACCCCGCGCTCTCCCGATGCCGAGGGCCGCTGCTTCTCTCTGAGCCCAGTCCCAGTCCCGGGGGTCCCCGCGCTCTCCCCGATGGCCGAGGGCCGCTGGTTCTCTCTGCAGCCCCAGCCCCGCTCCCGGGGGTCCCCACGGTCTCCTCGGGGCCGAGGGGCCCGCTGTCTCCCTCTGCAGCCCAGTCCCAGTCCGGGGTCCCATGCTCTCCCGGGGCCGAGGGGCGGCTTCGTTCCCATCTGCAGACCCAGTCCCACTCCCGGGGTCGCCGCACACCGCACCCCCGGCTTCCCCGATCCGAGGGGCGGCCCGTTCTCATCTGCAGCCCAGTCCAGTCCCGGGGGTCCCCGCGCTGCTCCCGAATGCCGAGGGGCCGCTGGTTCCTCTCTGCAGCCCAGTTCCGCGCTCCGGGGGTCCCCGCGCTCTCCCCGGGCCGAGGGCGCGGCTCGTTCTCTCTGCAGCCCAGCCCTGCCCAGCTCCGGCAGCAAGCGCTCCCTCCGCTGCCTGCCCCGGGCCCTTGGGCCGCCCTGTCCTCAGTTTGGCCTTTGCCGGGCCAGCGGCCGCCCTCTGCCAGCCCCGCCGCTCTGACACCGTCCGGCAGCCGCCTCCGGAGATGGGAAAAGTGAATTAGGGACAGGCGAAAAGGAAAACGTCGCTTCATGCTTTTTAATTTGCGAAATATGAAATATGTAGAGGCCAGCGGGGCTCGGGCTGAGCACGCAGCTCAGGCCATGACATGTTTGATGGCTGCGGGGAGCATCCGGCTGTGCGGAGAGCCGGGCCGGGGGAACAGAGCCCACCCGTTATCCACCGTTTATCACATTGCTGTCAATTGTGCCCGGGAGGGGGAGGGGCTCAAGCGGGGTTTTGGGCTGGATTTTGGATGGGGGGGGTTCTCAGAAACCCCAGATAAGTAGGGTTGGAGGCAGTCATTTCCTCTGCCTTTGGCAGAGTTTGGAGGTGGCAGACTTAAATTCCCTGCTTTCAAAGCATGGTGAAGTATCAGAATTGCACATGGACACCTCAACAACAGCAAGAGCAATAAAAAGATTGCTGCTCAGTGTGTCTTGTATTTATAGAGGGCAGAGTTCCTCCTGCATCCGTGCCACCTCTGAGGAGCCCAAAGCCCAGGGAAACGTGGCTTGCTTGCTCTTTGGAGCCTTTGTGGGGCTGGAACTCTCCGGGCTTGTGTTTTTTCTGGAAACATTGCAGGGGTGGCTGACCTTCCTCCATGAAATCATTTGTCCCGTTGCCCTGTGTTTTCCAGCTTTCCCTTAATCCATTAACAGGTAAAGGGGAATAATTGGCAGCGTTTGATTCTACCTGCTAACACAAGGTTCCAACAAGGAGAGAGGTGTTTTTCCATAACAGAAATGCCTGTGAGAAAACCACGCTGAGCAGTCGCGTGCCTGTGCCTCCTGAGGGCTGAAATGCAGGGAAATGTCTTGTACAGTACTGGCCGCTTCGGGAAATGTAAAGCAGGGCTTTATTTTTGTAGTATTTTTGCAAATTAGCTACGGCTGACAAACTTCTTTGTTGTTGCTGAGCCAAAAATAGAGCACAAAAATCTAAAATAGAACAAAAAAACCTGTAGGTAAAGATTAGAATCCAGCACTTGCCGTCTGTGAACTCTGCTCCATTGAGGCTGATCTCAAAGCTTCCACCGGATTCTTCCTTTCTTTCTGAAATGGAAATGCAACTCTTTTTGTTCTGCCTGCAGCGGGAGCCAGCGGTGGGGTCTGTGCTCAGAGACTTTCTGGGCTGTGTCCCCTTAGCTGCTCTGGGTCAAGTTCAAAGGCAGTGTTCTCCACGTTTTTGGGTTGTGGGAGCCTCAACAGGCTTGTGTCCATAACACACAAAACCACGTTGGGCACAGCTTGGAATGATTCTCTTTTCCCTTCCACGTGTTTAAAGCACCCAGTGAGTTGATTCCCTGGAGAAGAAGAGAATGAGAGGGATAATAAACCCAGCTTGGTCTCAGCTGGCAGCCAGCTCATGGGACAGCAAAGTGACTCTGCATTTCCTCCCGTGGGGTGAATTCCACCCCTTCCAAATGTCCTGTGGGTCTGGTTTCAGGGGTACAGGCCAGAGACACTCAGGGCCTGGATCCTGTGCCAAGGAAATCCATACTTTGCTCTCTTGCCTGAGCGCTGGGCTGGGAGTGGGTCTGCAGGGAAGGGGCTTGGAGGGGGCTTGGAGAGATGCTTGGCGGGATCTGGGAAGAGTTTTGGAAGAGATTTTAGAAGGAATTTGGAGCCAACTTGGGGGGATCTCAGAAGGAATCTTGGAAGGAGCTTGGAGGGATCTGGGAAGGAGTTTGGAGGATTCTGGGAAGGAAGTTTTGGGGCGATCTTGGGAAGGAATTTGGAAGAGTTTGGCAGGATCTCAGAAGGATCTTTGAGGGATTTGCAGGATACTCCAGCAAGGACTTTGGAGGGATCTTGGGGGGATCTGGGACCTTGGAAGGATGCTGGCAGGGTCTGGCAGGAGCTGGTGCCAGGCAAACGGAGCCCCAAGCCCTGCAGGGCTCAGCTGCCGTGCCCAGCTGGGTCCCTCTGGCAATCCTGGCAGATCCTGGCCCAGCTTTGGGCGTCCTAGGGGTGGCAGCAGCCCCCGCTGGGATGTGCCTGGGCTGACGAACTCAGCCTTGCCCTGCAATTAGAGCAATCAGCACCCGGGTTTTGACATGGAAGCTGAGCGACATGACACTTGCCGGGCTGGTGCCTGCCGTTCCAGTCTAATCCAGGCCTGATGTGCCAGCCGCACGGTGCCCCAGGCCCTTGCTCTTGCCAGCAGCCCTTCCTTTCATAACCTTCCTGCACCATGATCACATGCTTGCTGTCCAGGCCTGGGGCTGTGCTTTGCCCTGGAATTAAGCTGCTTTTGCTCCTGCTCAGCAACTCAGTGAGCTCCACAATCTGTGCAAGCTGCTCTGAAGCTGTTTCTGGGCTGGCAGGGCTGGGCTTGTAAATGCTCTCAGGGTTGATCCCGATGACAACTGCTGCAGGGCTCTCCTGGCTGGGGACAGCATTCCTGCCCCTCCAGCCCTAATTAAGGAGCCCCTGGAACTCCAGGGCAAGGTTGGGCTGTTTGTGTGCCCCCTCGAGCAGGGCGCAGCTCCATTTTCATGTAGTGGGAATTTCATGAACAATTTCAGTTGGCTTCTGCCTTTGTCTCCGTTGGAGGATCCTGTGCAGGCTGTTGGGCAGGGGCTGCAGTGGGGCAGAATTCCAGGGGTACTGCATGCCAAGGCAGGAGTGGGGAGAGCAGCCAGGAGTGGGGACTCTCTGGGTGCCACTCACATTCGTAAAGGAATCTTGCACAGAAACAGGAGAGGCATGGAAAGAAGAGCCTGGTGTCGACAGAAGGGTTAATCACGCTGGAAATCTGAGTGTGTTTTTTCAGGGGTGAAGAGGAAAGTCAGACTGAAATGGGAAATGATGAAATTAAATGTGTCCAGAGCAGCAGGCAAGCTGTGCTTTAGGTGTTTCGGGGTTGGTTACGGGAGAATGCTCGTGATTTAACAACAAGTGCGTTTTTGACACTTTTAGCAAAAAGAATTTTTTTCTTATTTTCTTTCAGGAAGCTGGGGAGCGCAGTGCCCGCGCTGCCGCGGCGGGCAGGGGAGATGGCAGGCTCTGGCTCGGGGTGATTTTCAGCAGCGCTGCTCCAAGAATTCCGCACGGCCAGAGATGTCGCCCAGCTGCCCGGGATTTGCTGGCAGGAGCCCCGGCCGGCCTGGGCTGGCTCGGAGCCCTTCAGTGCCAGCGGGCCGGAGCCCCAAGTGCCCCCAGTGCACCAGTGCCCCCCGCCCCGGGCCTGGCCACAGGGGGTGCCCAGCACAGGGGGCACTGGGCAGAATTCAGAGCAAGCTCCATAAAAACTCAATTAAACACCAAAAAAACAACTGCAGAGTTTCTCATTTAGGTCTTTGGTGAGCCAAATATGGAGAACTTGAGAGATCCTAAAACCCCTCTCACTTCTTCTTTGTGGAAGTGCCTTTTTTGGAAAGAAGCAAGCAAAAAGCTTTATTAAGTCAGCAAATCCTGCCTCTTTAGATATTTTATGCCGTAGATTTTGTTTTCAATAATTTACTTCATTGTCTATAAAGCTATACACAATATAATCTTTGTATATTAATTATATATTCAAATAAATCTACAATTTTAGTATATATTTAGCATTAGTATTATATCACTGCTATAGGAATTTCCTGGCAAAACGGGAAAGCTTCAGGCTTAGCAGGGAGGGAGCCCTGGCAGGCAGTGCTTGCAGCACTGGAGCACTGAGGACAGGAGGCAGGGGCTGCCAGGGCCTGAGAGACCCCCAGGGCAGGCACAGGCACAGGGGCCAAATCTGGGGCAGGGGGGGAAGCAGAAAAGATGAATGAAGAAGAGAAGGGAAATGAAAAAATTCCAAGTCCCTGGACACAGTGGTAGTGCCCCTGATTCCACAGGAGTTGTCACAGTGCTAGGAGGAGTCCCTGAGCTTGTCACAGTGCTGGAAGGAGCCCCTGGGGCGTCACAAAGGGTGCAGGAGCCCCTGGGGCTGTCACAAAGGGTGCAGGAAGCCCCTGGCGCTGTCACAAAGGTGCAGGAGTCCTGGAGCTGTCACAAAAGGGTGCAGGAGCCCCTGAGCTGCACAAAGGGTGCAGGAGCCCACAGTGCCTTCTCTGGCACTGAGTAGCCCCAGGGCTTGTCCCGGTGCCCTGGAGCAGCCCCAGGGCTCGAGCAGTGCACAGCAGCCCCCGGGCAGCCCCGAGGCCAGGCCAGGAGGTGCAGTGGCCGCAGCCATGGCCCACGAGGACCTGAGCTATTACCGGGGGCAGTACAAGGACAGGCTCCTGTCCCTGCTCAGGTCAGGGCTCCTCCAGCCTGCCCCTGTGCCTCCATGGCTCCTTCCCTGCCGTGCCAAGATCCTGTCCCTTCCCTGCTCCCATCCCTCACCTGCTCCCATCGCTCACCTGCTCCCGTCCCTCACCTGCTCCCATCCCTTCCCTGCTCCCATTCCTCACCTGCTCCCATTCCTTACCTGCTCCCATCCCTTCCCTGCTCCCATTCCTCACCTGCTCCCATTCCTTACCTGCTCCCATCCCTTCCCTGCTCCCATCCCTCACCTGCTCCCATCCCTTCCCTGCTCCCATCCCTTCCCTGCTCCCATCCCTCCCCTGCTCCCATCCCTCACCTGCTCCCATCCCTTCCCTGCTCCCATCCCTTCCCTGCTCCCATCCCTTCCCTGCTCCCATCCCTTCCCTGCTCCCATCCCTCACCTGCTCCCATCCCTCACCTGCTCCCATCCCTCACCTGCTCCCGTCCGTTCCCTGCTCCCATCCCTTCCCTGCTCCCATCCCTCCCCTGCTCCCATCCCTCACCTGCTCCCATCCCTCACCTGCTCCTGTCCCTGCCCTCTCATCCCCTGCCCTGCCCGGCTGTGCTGGGGGTCCCTGCAGGGAGGGCTGGGGGTCCCGCGGTGGGGCTGGGGTCCTGCCCAGCCCTGGGCCACAGCCCAGCTGCAGAGCACCGTGCCAGGATGCCCTGTGAGCCGGGGACGTGCGTGGCAGGGAGCTGCAGGCGGCGGAGGAGGACTCCACCAACTCCTTCATCTGCGTGCTGAAGAAGATGAAGGAGGTGKGGCTGATGGAGAAGGAGGTGCAGGAGACGGAGCAGGTGAGGGAGCTGGGACGCGCCTGGGGGGCTCTGCAGCGGGCAGGGGGTGGCTCTGGCTGCGGCAGCCGTGACACCCCAGCTCTGGCGCTGCCAGGCCTTCACGGAGAGGATGGAGACCCTCGCCGACCAGTGGAGGGACCTGCACGCCCGGAGGGCCCAGCTGAGAGCCCACGTGGTGACATCTGGGACCACTGTGAAGGTACCCCTGGCACCCCTGGCACACCTG
>NDFG01000035.1:353114-363643 GCA_002167245.1 Sporophila hypoxantha
CTGAGCCCTGCAGCCCCCAACAGTGCCAGGGGTCCCTGCCACACACACCCAGGGGACACAGAACACTGGGATCAGCTCCTTGGAGCCTGCAGCAGCTCTTGTGCTGCCYGCACTGCTACAATCCCCAAAAACCACCCAGAAACAGCCCAAGGCTTTTCCACTCTTATTTCTTTGCTTATAGGGTCAGGTTATGCCTAAATATCCTCAAATATTGCACCTTTCTGTACCTACAGSCTCGCAGAGAGGGGGAAGAGGTTGGAATGTTTGTGGGGGGAGATCTCAAACCCTGCTGTCACCTGCAGGTGTCACTCGGTGGGATTGCAGCCGGCTCCCTCTCCAGCAAAGGTCACTCTGCAGTGGCCCTAAGGCAGTCCTGGTGCTTTCCCAGTCCTTCCCTCCCTGCTGGGAGTCCAGCACGGCTCCTGATGGATTTCCAGCAGCTGCTGAGGGTTCAGCCCTGGGCTGGCTCTGGCACACAGTGCTGGGAGCAGGATGCACGACCAGGGGCTGCACTGGGGGTACAGCTCAGTGCTGGGACCCTGCAGGAACTGGGAATTCCTCTCCTGGGTGCACAGGGAACACACGGACCCACCAGCAGCTSTCCTGGCCCTCCTGCCTGCTGCATTCAGCTCCCTGGGACACAGCCAGCCCACACTGCAGGATCCCTGCTCTGCTTCCCTGCAGGACACCCCACCTCCAGAGGGGAAGGGAAACCTTGAGAAACCTGTCCCCATCCCAGAGAAGTGTCCCGAGCATCCTCGCCGTGTGACAGGTGAAACAGCACCAGGACAGGGGTTATTTCACCAGTGCCAGGGCTCTGTGATTGCCCTGCACTGACACCCGACACCACTGAGCCGAGCACGCTCCTTTCCCCAAATACCCCCATGAGCTCAGCCTTCCCCACACCCCCCCTGGCAGGGAATATCCCTGTCCCTGCCCTGCCCTCCCACAGGTGCTGGATCTGCTGATCCACAGGAGGTATCCAGGAACCTCCCGAGGAGCCCCCAGGGACAGCAGAGCACCAGGACTGATCCCATTTCCCGAGCAGGGGCTGAGCCTGGAGCAGCAGCTCAGCCCCCACAGCGACACCGCGGTGACTCTGCAGCTGCAGGAGCTCGGGGACAAGCTGGGCTGGGTGTCCCCTTCCTTCTCCTGAGCCTGGACACGTGTGGGATGGAGTCTGCTCTGCAGGGACATGCTCCTCTAGGGCAGTGCCCCGCTGAAGGTGGCAATGGGCAAACACAGCAGGGACTGGAACTCGGAGGGGTCCTGGGGAGCCCCAGGGGACCCCCTCGGGGCCAGGGGGTCACAGTCCCTGGGCTTGTAGCACACGGAGATCTCACACCTGCAGGGCAASAGCAGGAGAAAAACCCTGAGTGAGGGCGGGCTGAAAACCCTCAGGGGCAGCAGGAATGGGGCTGAGAACAGAGCAGGAACAGGAATGGGCCTGAGAAACCCTCAGAGGCAGCAGGAATGGGGCTGAGAGCCCAGCGGGAACGGGAATGGGGCTGAGAACTGAGCAGGAATGGGAACGGGGCTGAGAACCCTCAGGGACAGTGGGAACGAGGCTGAGAACTGAGCAGGAATGGGGCTGAGAGCCCAATGGGAACAGGGTTGAGAACACTCAGGGGCAGCGGGAATGGGGCTGAGAGCCCAGTGAAAACAGGAATGGGGCTGAGAATCCAGTGGGAATGGAGCTGAGAAACCCTCAGGGGCAGCAGAAATGGGGCTGAGAACTCAGCAGGAACAGGAACGGGGCTGAGAGCCCAGCGGGAACGAGAATGGGGCTGAGAACCCTCAGGGGCAGCAGGAATGAGGCTGAGAGCCCAGTGGGAACAGGAACGGGACTAAGAGCCCAGCAGGAATGGGAACAGGGCTGAGAGCCCAGCAGGAATGAGGCTGAGAACACAGCAGGAACAGGAATGGGGCTGAGAACGCAGCAGGAACAGGAATGGGGCTGAGAACCAAGCGGGAACAGGGCTGAGAGCCCAGCAGGAACAGAGCTGCTGGTGTCTGAGCAGGAGCCTCCGTCCCAGCAGAGCTCAGAGCTCAGGAGAGGCCTGAGGGCCTCACATGGCTGGGTCAGGCTGCCCCACACCAGCAGCTCTGGCTGCAGCTCCCACCTGGTGACGCTCTGCAGGATCTTCTGCTCGTCCTGGTCCAGGCACACGGCGAAGGAGGACTGGACCCCGATGATCTGGGCCTTGTCCACTTTGATCTGGGACACGCTGATCTGCTGAGAGCAAAGGCTGCAGTGAGGGATCTGCGCCTTCCCTGGGCTGGGCAGGGCAGCTGGGGCAGCACTGGGGGCAGCAGCAAAGAGATGCCCCAAGAGCTGCTCCCTCCAGCCCTGCTCCCCTCCCATCTCCCCAGATGTAAAGGCTCCAGGGATGCAGTTACCTGATTGAAACTTTTCTTGGATTTGGAGTTCTGCCTCTTGACCACCTCGGTCATGGTTAGGTTGAGACATTCTGTCTTCGAGGCTGCAACAGAAGGAAGCTGCCATGGCCTGGGGCTCTGCTGGGACCCAGGAGGTCCCTGCACCTCTCAGAGCACCCCAGAACTGCAGCTCCAGCAGGATCCCGCTGCTGGGGGATGCAGAGCAGTCCCAGCTTTCCTCCCCTCCTGCTGAATGTGCTCTGCAATTCCAGCTGCTTCCCAAACGCAGTGGAACAGAGCATTTAACCACCCGGGGCTGCAAACAGGAGGAAATCCATTGCCCATGGCCGTGAGGAAAGGCTGACCCTCCTCCCATGGCCTCTCCTGAGCCCACCCGGAAATAAATCAAAAGTTGTGAGAAAGATTCTTCTTTTGAATGTGGATGAAAATATTTAGATGCAATGCAGAAATCCACAGTTTTAATATCTCCAGTTAGACATCAATATTTTAATATATTTATGCTATTAGGTGATTTTATGAGTACCTAACACTTGTTATTTCTTCTTGAAATAATTTAAGTGCCTTTCGGATTTTTGAATGTATTAGAAATGTTCTTAAAGAAAATATTTCAGTATAGGTGTAGATTAAACAATTACAGCTGTATTCCCGTTATTGAACAAGCTGCTCAAGGTGGGCAGGGGCAGCTGCTCCGGGCGGGCTGTGTAGTTTAAACAATTACAACTGTATTCCTGTTATTGAACAAGCTGCTCAAGGTGGGCAGGGGCAGTTGCTCCGGGCGGGCTGTGTAGTTTAAACAATTACAACTGTATTCCCGTTATTGAACAAGCTGCTCAAGGTGGGCACGGGCAGCTGCTCCGGGCGGGCTGTGTAGTTTAAATAATTACAACTGTATTCCCGTTACTTGAACACGCTGCTCAAGGCGGGCAGGGGCAGCTGCTCCGGGCGGGCTGCAGCAGCTCCTGGTGCCTGGAGGGACAGTGACATCCCGTGGCCAAAGTGCGGAACGGGAGAACCGCCGGGTCAGGGGTCGGGTTCCTCTCGGAAGGACAGAGATTCACAGAGAGGGCTCTCCCCAGAGAGGAGCTGAGGGCACCCCTGGTGCCAGCCCTGAACATCCAACGCAGCATTCCCAGGGGGTGACAAACCCGTTCCTGGTGCTTTTCTCCAGGATTGGCTCCAGGGATGGGCAGGGGCAGGAGGGACAGTGGGGAGCTCCAGGGAGCATCAGGCYTGTCTCCTGGTTGGTACAACACCCTGACTATGCTGACAAACACCTGCCAGGCACAGACACACGAGGAAGAAGGACCTAAAGCCCCTCAGCTGTCTCAGAACTGGACGGGTCTGATGGCCAAACCAGCAGCTCTTAAACAAGAACCAGCCAAATACACCATGGACCCAGAGCCTTGGAGCTTTTGAAAGGCTCAAAGCCCGATTAATTGGAAACCTGATTAGAACAYAGGTTCTGAYGSCAGGCCGGGTGGCTGGGAGCTGTGTCTGAGCTGCAGGAAGGGCAGCAGGCTGCAGCAGCAGCTCAGCAACGTGCTGAGGGGAGCGTGTGGGGCAGGCTGCTCTGGATGCAGGACCAGCCCCTGGCCTCGGTCCTGCCTCACCTGGAGAGATTCACCTGCTGCTCCTCCTTGCTGYGGCAGTGCTGCTCTGGAGAGCATCACTGCCCAGTGACCAGCCTGTGTCTGAGCCATCCCAGCCCCATCCCTATGGATGCTCTTCCAGCTGGAAGCTTTGGGACAGTGGGACAGGACGTGTCCTTTGTGCCTGAGGCGGTGCTGAGGATTGGCACACACCAAGGACTACAGCACAGCTGAGAGAACATCAGGGACTCCCCCGCGTCTCCTGCGTTCTCACCTCCCTCGTTTGCTCCAGCCAGGAGATCCACAGGGTTCCCTGCCCCCCCAGTGCCCCCCAGCCTCCCCTGGCACTGCCACCCTGCACCCACCGAGCTCCTCGTGCCGCCTGCAGGCCTTGCTGAGCTTGACAGACGTGCAGACCTTCTCCACATCATTCCAGTGACTCCTGCCGCTGGCAGCTGTCTGCAGGGAGCAGCCAGAGCCCAGCAGAGAGAAGCACACAAGTGTTCAGCTTGGACAAGGCCTTTCAGGTCACATCCTACATCTAGCCCTGCCAAGTCCTRGAGCACCAACCCCACATCTTTTAAACATCCCCAGGGATGGTGACTCCACCACCGCCCTGTGCACCTGTGCCAGGGCTGCAAAGCCCTTTCACTTTGAAGAAATATTCTCTAATACCAGTCTAAACTCCCTGTGGGCCCAGCCTGAGGCCGTTCCCTCTGCTCCCTGTCCCTGTTCCTGGAGCAAGCCCGACCCCTCCTGGCTGTGCCCTCCTGGCAGGAGCTGTGGCAGAGCCACAAGGCCCCCCTGAGCCTCCTTTGCCTCGAGGCTGAGGCCCCTCCCAGCTCCCTCAGCCTCCTGGGGCTCCATTCCTTTCCCAGCTCCGCTCCCTGCCCTGGACACGCTCCAGCCCCTCCATGTCCTTGCCATGAGTGTCCCAGAGCTGTCCCAGCCCCGGAGGTGCCCAGCAGTGCCAGCACTGACCTTGCTGTATGCAATCTGTAGTGTCAGTGGGATTGCTTCCCTGTCTCCATCTATCCCCAGCCTTTTGCTGCCCGGACCTGCAGGGAACAAGGAGCAAACATCACACYGGGGCTTTCACCCCCAGCCCTCCCTGGCACACCCAGGACTGCAGGGAGGGGAAAAGGGGCTGAGCACAGCTGTGGGCCAAAAGGGCAAAACAGAGAAAAGGAGGCTTAAAAGCTGCAGAAAGCAAAGAATCCAGAGAGGAATTACAACACAAAACCACTCAGCAGAACTGAGAGTGGCTCTGGCTGAGCCGGTGCAGAGGGGTCAGAGCTCAAGGAAGATACAGAACAACGAAGGCCACTCTGCTCTCCCTGCTCCTGTTTGCTCAGGAGAATCTGCCCATGTTACATTAGCCTGAAACACTGGGCCTGACACTTCCTAACTGTACTTTTGCCCCTGGATACGTTTTTGTAGCTGTGAAGCGGTGCCAGACCAGCCAAGAGGAAACATCAGATTCAGCACTGCTGGTGTTTCATGGTTTGYGGGGAGAGCTCTTTGCCCCAGCCTGGTTTTGGGGGAGCAGGGAGGCACACTGCATAGAGGGGATTCTATGGGCTCTGCGRTGAAGGACAAGCAGAGCTCACACCAAACCAGCGGGTTAAAGCCGGGAGGAACACGTTCAGGTGCAGTGCTGGGGCCGGCCATGAGGCGTCTGCGTGAGCTGCYCTCCACCAGAGCATCCCGGGCTGGGTGCCCGGAGCAACTGCAGCCAGACGMCCCTGCCGCTGCCTCTGCTCTCTTAACAGCACTAACGTTACACATTTGTGACATAAAAGCACAAAAAACGGCACCCGGAAGGCTCCAAGCACACACACAAACCTGGCTTTGCCCAGCAAAACAAGGGGATGAAAAGAGGGATTTTATCAGTGACACTTCTGGACAAAGCACAAAGAGCAAGCATAACAAGGAAAGATAAAGCTGCATTTGGCAGGTGCTGAGGYGAGGAAGGAAACGGGCTTGGAGGTGTTTTATTGTAAATCCATTCTAGAGMTCAGAGCAGCACAAACAATCAGGCATTGCCATGGTTTCACTCCTGGAGGGAATACAAACTGGGATGTTTCTCTCCCAAAGCAGTGAAGAGCTGTCTGGATCCTCGCTCAGCCTGGCTCAGGCACCTCCTGCAGCCCAGGTTCCCCTCCCCTTCCCTCCCCTCCCCTCCCCTTCCCTTCACTTCCCTTCCCCTAATTCCCTTTCCCTTTCCCTTCCCTTTCCCTTCCCGTCTCCCTAATATATTCTCCTTCCTCTCCTTCCTTCCTTTCCCTTCCCTTCCCTTCCCTTCCCTTCTCCTTCCCTTCCCTTCCCTTCCCTTCCCTTTCCCTCCCATTTCCCTTCTCTCCTTCCCGTTCCCTCCCTTCCCTTCCCTTCCCTTCCTCTCCCTTCCCTGGTTTCAGCCCCCAGGGCAGCTGGGCGTGCAGGAGCAGTCACAGACCTGAGGCCTTGATGGCCCTGGTGGCTGCTGAGTGCCCCAGCTCCAGGGAGTGGATGAAGACCTCGGTCCTCTTCTCCCCCCCGATGAAGGTGAGCTGCCAGGGGACAAGAGGGGACACGTGGGGGTGAGGGGACCCAGCCTGGCCAGGCAGCCTTCACCCCTCTCAGCCCTTAGGAAATGGGTCAGTTGGGAAAATCCTTCCATGTTCTCAGAGCACCTTTCAGAGCAGCCTGGGGTGGTGCCTGCCTTTAGCTGGACCCCAAACAACCCAAACCCCTCGATTTCACTTAAAACTCCACTGGAAAAAAACCCCAATGAGCCAACAGCAGGGTCTGGGAGCTGCTTTGGGAGCACAAATCCCGCGTGGCTCTGCTCACCAAGCCCTGTTTGGTCCCCAGGCACAGCCCCAAAGCAGGGGCTGCKCCCCAAATTCAGCCTCCCCCACCACACCTGCCCCAGGCACACAGCGGGGTGGGGAAYAGCAGCCTCAGGGAGGGGCTTGCTTTGGGAAGCAGAGCTCTGGAGAGATTCCAGCGATGTGGAAAAGCTGGCAGCACTGCCAGGCACTGCTRTGTGCATGGGGAGACGTGCTGGGTGGAAAACTGCTCATGGTCAGGGCAGGAGCTGCTCTCAGTCCTGAGCCAGGAGCATCAGCCYGGGCACCAGGGACACCAGGGCACCAGAGGGGCCCGACTCTGCCTCAGCAGCACGTGGTGGCTGTGCCACACCCCCAGAGCCCCACAGGCAGCTCCTGGCCCATGGCACAGGCAGAGCCCCCTCCTCCCCCTGTGCCCACCTCGGTCTGGTAGAGCTGCAGCAGCACGGGGCGCGAGGCGAGGCGGCAGTAGTAGAGGATCATGTCTGCCAGGATGGGCAGCTGCTCCTGGGCCTCCTCCTGGGGCTCAGCCTCGGGCTTGGCACACTGCGGTGGCACAACGGGTCACAGGGGTGATGGGGCAGGTGGCACAACGGGTCACAGGGGTGATGGGGCAGGTGGCACAAAGGGTCAGAGGGGTGATGGGGCAGGTGGCACAATGGGTGATGGGGTAGGTGGCACAAAGGGTCAGAGGGGTGGTGGGGCAGGTGAGAATGCAGGAGACACTTGGGTGGCACAATGGGTCACAGAGGTGATGGGGTAGGTGGCACAAAGGGTCAGAGGGGTGATGGGGCAGATGGCACAATGGATCAGAGGGGTGATGGGGCAGGTGGCACAAAGGGTCAGAAAGGTGATGGGGTAGGTGGCACAGTGGGTCAGAGGGGTGATGGGTAGGTGGGAATGCAGGAGACACATGGGTGGCACAATGAGTCACAGGGGTGATGGGTCAGGTGGCACAAAGGGTCAGAAAGGTGATGGGTCAGGTGGCACAAAGGGTCAGAAAGATGATGGGGTAGGTGGCACAAAGGGTCAGAAAGGTGATGGGGTAGGTGGCACAATGGGTGATGGGGTAGGTGGCACAAAGGGTCACAGGGGTGATGGGGTAGGTGAAAATGCAGGAGACACGTGGGTGGCACAATGGGTCACAGAGGTGATGGGGCAGGTGGCACAATGGGTCACAGAGGTGATGGGGCAGGTGGCACAATGGGTGATGGGGCAGGTGGCACAAAGGGTCACAGGGGTGATGGGGTAGGTGGCACCCCCAGCCACACCTGCCCACCCGTCCTGTTGGGGACAGGAACCTCCTGCTGACCACCAGGAGCCCCAGCTCCATCCCGTGCCTGTGTGGAGGTTCTCGAGACAGCTCCCCAGCTCCCAGGGGAAAGAGCACACCCCCCCCTGCCCCTGGCACGCACGCACCTGGCACAGGACGCCCATGGGCAGGCTCATCAGCCCCAGCACGTTGCGCTCGTACCAGGGGTCCAGCAGGCCGAGGTAGTGGGAGATGTCGTTGGTGCTGCTCTCTGTCCCAGCCGGGGAGGGGTCCTGGAACGACACCGGGGTCACCCCAGGGGCCCCAGCCTGCCCCAGCTCCCACAGCACCCCCGCGGAGAGAGCACCCACCTGTGCCCGGGGCGGGGGCTCCCCCGGGGACGCCGAGGGGTGGTGATGAGGATGAGGATGATGGGGATGATGAGGATGATGCATCTGCGGGGTCGATGGAGCCGTGCAGCTCCTCTTGACGGGCACGTAGAAGAACTGCAGCCTGAAGTACCGTGTCAGGGAGGGGCAGGAGCTCTCCTGGAGCCTGGCGAGGAGCAGGGGCCGGGCTGAGCCGAGAGGCCGGGCAGGGCGGGCACCGCGGGCCCCGGGCTCACCGGGGGGGCCTCACCTGGGGGGGCTCACCTGGGGGGCTCACCGGGAGGGGCTCACCGGGGGGGCTCACCGGGAGGGGCTCACCTGGGGCAGCCTCACCTGGGGGGGGCTCACCGGGAGGGGCTCACCTGAGGCGGCTGTAGGCGCGGGCCACCTTGCCCGAGATGCGGTCCGAGCCGAACACCACCACGCGCAGCGTGCCCGCCTTGGCCTCCTCCTCGTCGCAGCTGAGGAAGGGGCGGCGGGGCAGCCCCAGGGGCCGGGGCCCGAGCGCGGCGGGGCCGGGCCGGGCCGGGCCGTGCTGCGGCAGCGAGAGCGCGCGGCGGGAGCGCGCGGGGACGCGCGGCTGCGCCGGGGGCGCGCACAGGCTCTCGGCGCGGCGCAGCGGGAGCGAGCAGGGCCCCGGGCACGGCCCCGGGCAGTCCCGGCGCTGCACCAGCTGCTGGCCCTTGCTCTTGAGCAGTCTGTAGAGCCGGTTGGTCAGCGACTGCCGCTGCTTGGGCAGCTCGGGCCGGCCCGCCGCGTCCAGGGAGCTCTCGTCGCTGTCCTCGGCGTAGCCGCTGTCCATGCAGTCCTTCAGGCTGGACACGAAGGACTTCAGGGACTTCCTGGAGACCACGGTCAGCTCCGAGATGGACTCCTTGGGGGAGGCGAACAGGGACACCCGCGGCGGCTTGGAGCCCTCCTCGGCCAGCACGGAGTACACGCAGTCACCGGGGAGGGCACAGAGCGGGGCCAGCAGCGAGTCCTGCCCGGGGGAGCCACCGTCCGTCTCCACATCCTCCTCCTCCTCTTCCTCCTCATCCTCCTCCTCGTTCTCCGAGGCCAGGGGCTCGGCAATGCTGCGCTCCTTGCTGAGGACATCGTTGAGGATGTCTGAAAGCGACCGGAGGGAGGAGGTGTCTGCCACGGGCTCCAGCAGAGCCGCTGCAAACGTGCTGACCCCAGGCACCAGTGCCACTCCCCCTGGCCAAAGCTCTCCTCCACCCAGGTGTCAGGCAAGGAGCTGGAAYCCTCCTCCCCTAAAGTTTTAGATTTCCAGTAAAGGCTGGGATGCAATGCAAAGAAAATTGTGTTTCTCTCCTCGAGGTTCTGGCTGCGTTCTCAAGAGGCAAACTCCAGCTGGGCTTTTGCTTCCTTCCCACCCAGCTTCCACCACATCCTCACGGCTGATCCAGGTTTAATGGCAGCAAAGCCAAGCCTCTGGCTGATCAAACCCCCCTGACCCACCCTGGCTCCCTGCAAGGCCTGGCCCAGAGCTCAGCTCCCGCTCCCTGGGGCCGGCAGGGAAGGGCACGGAGCCTTCCCAAGAACTGACAAGCTCCTTCCAGGAATGGGGAAGCACCAGCTCCGCACAAGGGGAACTTTCTACTTCTCCAAAACTGCCCCGGGGCCCAGCTGAGCTGGGCCAGGGCCCTGACTCACCGAAGTTGTCCTGGTCCCAGCTGTAGGTGTAGCAGCGGGCYGGAGGGATGGGGAAGGGGTGCAGCTTGCGGGGCTGGGCCTCGCCTGCGGAGAGAGGAGGGACAGCCGCGGGTTGGCAGCGTCCCCAGGGCCAGCCCTGCCAGCTCCCCTGGCCTGGGAGGTGCCACCCACCCACCCCGTGTGTTTTGGGCAGCCCAGGGCATGCTGCTGTCCCTGGCTCAGGACACGGSGACACTTTCCACCTCCACGGCCACCAGATGTCACAGCTAGAGCCAGTTTCTGATTCAACGCTTTCATCTCACCCTTCAGTGTTCAAAGGCTGGACAACTCATTTGGTTGCTGTTTAAATGACACCATTTGTGGCTCAGGTGTGGTTCTTAAACAGGACCTGGGGCGGTGCTTTTTTATC
>NDFG01000035.1:365155-410005 GCA_002167245.1 Sporophila hypoxantha
ATCACTCTGCAGTGGCCCTAAGGCAGTCCTGGTGCTTTCCCAGTCCTTCCCTCCTTGCTGGGAGTCAGCACGGGCTGCTTGATGGATTTCCAGAGCTGCTGAGGGTTCAGCCCTGGCGATGGCTCTGGCACACAAGTGCTGGAGCTCAGGATGCACGACCAGGGGCTGCATGGGGGTAAGCTCAGTGCTGCGGGACCCTGCAGGAACTGGGAATTCCTCTCTTGGGTGCCACAGGGAACACACGGACCCACCAGCAGCTCCTGGCCCTCCTGCCTGCTGCCATTCAGCTCCCTGGGACACAGCCAGCCCACACTGCAGGGATCCCTGCTCTTGCTTCCCTGCAGACACCCACTCCAGAGGGGAAGGGAAACCTTGAGAAACCTGTTTCCCATCCCAGACAACGTGTGTCCGAGCATCCGCCGTGTACAGGTGAAACAGCACCAGGACAGGGGTTATGTCCACCAGTGCCAGGGCTCTGTGATTGCCCTGCACTGACACCCGACACCAACGTGAGCTTGGGGACGCTCCTTTCCCCAAATACCCCCCATGAGCTCAGCCTTCCCCACACCCCCCCTGGCAGGAATATCCCGTTTGATCCCTGCCCTGCCCTCCCACAGCGTGGCTGGATCTGCTTGATCCACAGAGGAAAGGTATCCAGGAACCTCCCGAGGAGCCCCCAGGACATTCAGAGCACCAGCGACTGATCCCATTTCCCGGAGCAGGGGCGAGCCTGGTAGCAGCAGCTCAGCCCCCACAGCGACACCGCGGTGAACTCTGGCAAGCCTGCAGGGCTCGGGGAACAAGCTGTGGGCTGGTTCCATTCATTCCTCCTTCCTGAGCCATGGACACGTGTGGGATGGAGTCTGACTCTGCAGGGGACATGCTCCTCTTAGGGCAGTGCCCCGCCTTGAAGGTGGCAATGGCAAACAACAGCAGGACTGGAACTCGGAGGGGTTCCTGGGGAGCCCCAAGGGACCCCCTCGGGGCCAGGAAGGTCACAGTCCCTGGGCTTGTAGCACACGGAGATCGCACACCTGCAGCGGCAAGAGCAGGAGTAAAAACCCTGAGTGAGGGCGGCTGAGAAACCCTCAGGGCAGCAGAACGGAATGGGGCTGAGAGCCCAGTGGATGGGAATGGGCCTGAGAACTGAGCAGGAATGGGGCTAGAGCCAGCGGGGACGAATGGGGACCTGAGAACTGAGCAAGGAATGGGAATGGGGCTGAGAACCCAGCGGGAACCGGGAATGGGCTGGAGAACTGAGCAGGAATGGGCTGAGAGCCCATGGGAACAGGGTGAGAACACTCAAGGGCAGCGGGAATGGGGCTGGAAGCCCAGTTGGAAACAGGAAATGGCTTGAGAGCCCACAAGGAATGGGAACATGGCTGAAGACCAGCAAAAATAGGAACAGGAACAGGGCTGAGAGCCCCAGCAGGAACAGAAGCTGAAACCAGCAGGAATGGGGCTGAGAGCCCCAGCAGGAATGGGAAATTGGCTTGAGAGCCCAGCAGCGGGAACAGGAAACGGCTAAAGCCCAGAGGAGCAGAGCTGCTTGTGTCTTGAGCAAGGAGCTCTCCGTCCCAGCAGAGCCTCAGAAGCTGCAGGAGAGGCCTGAGGCCTCGACATGTGAGGTTCAGGCTGCCCCACACCAGCAGCTCTTGGCTGCAGCTCCCCACCTGGTGACGCTCTGCCAGATCTTCTGCTCGTTTCCCTTGTCCAGGCACACGGGCGAAGGAGACTGGACCCCGATGATCTGAGGCCTTTGTCCAACTGTTGATCTTGGGACACGCTGATCTGCTGAGTGACAAAGGCTGGAGTGGAGGGATCTGCTCCCTCAGCAGCTTCCCGGGGCTGGGAGGGGCAGCTGGGCAGGACTGGGGCAGCAGCAAGAGATGCCCCAGAGCTGCTCCCTCCAGCCCTGCCTTCCCCTCCCCATCTGTTCCCCAGATGTCCATTACCTGATTTGAAACTTTTTCTTGGATTTGGAGTTCTGCCTCTTGACCAACCTCGGTTCATGGTTAGTTTTTGAGACATTCTGTCTTCGAGGCTGCAACAGAAGGAAAGCTGCCATGGCTGGCCTCTGAAGGACCCAGGAGGTCCTGCACCTTTCAAGCACCCCAGAACTGCACGGCTCCAAGCAGGATCCCGCTTGCTGGGGGATGCAGAGCAGTCCCAGCTTTCCTCCCCTCTGTCTGAATGTGCATCTGCAATTCCAGCTGCATTTCCCAAACGCAGTGGAACAGAGCATTTTAAACCCACCCTGGTGGCTGCAAAACAGGAGGAAATCCATTGCCCATGGCCGTGAGGAAAGGGCGACCCTCCTCCCATGGCCTTTCCTGGCCCCCACCCGGAAATAAATGCAAAAGTTGTGAGAAAGAATTTCTTTTTTGTGGATGTGATGAAATAATATTTAGATGTAATGCAGAAGTCCATAGTTTTAATATTCTCCAGTTAGATCATCTATATTTTTAATAATTTATTGCTATTTAAGGTATTTTATGAGTAGCTAACTTTGTTATTTCTTCTTGAAATAATTAAGTGCCTTTAGGATTTTGAATGTATTAGAAATGTTTCTTAAAGAAATATTTCAGAAATAAGGTGTAGTTTTAACATATTACAACTGTATTTCCCGGTATTGACAGAGCTGCTCAGGCGGCAGGGGCAGCTGCGCGGGAGGCTGTGTGTAGTTTTAAACAATTACAACTGTATTTCCCGTTATTGAAACAAAGCTGCTCAGGCGGGCAGGGGCAGCTGCTCCGGCGGGCTGTGTAGGTTAAACAATTACAACTGTATTTCCCGTTATTGACACAAGCCTCTCAAGGTGGGCAGGGCAGCTGCTCCGGGCGGGCTGCAGCAGCTCCTGGTGCCTGGAGGGACGTTACATTCCGTGGCCAAAGTGCGGAACGGGGAGAAAAACCGCCGGTTCAGGGTTCGGGGTCCTCTCGGAAGGACAGAGATTCAAGAGGGCTCTCCCCCAGAAGGCCGCTGAGGCACCCCTGTGCCAGCCCTGAACACCAAACGCAGCATTCCCAGGGGGTGACAACCCTTTCCTGGTGCGTTTCTCCAGGATTGGCTCCAGGATGGCAGGGGCAGGAGGGACAAGTGGGGAGCTACCAGGGGGAATCAGGCGTGATATACCTGGTTGGAGTACACAACCAACTGGGACTAGGCTGACAAACACCTGCCGCACCAGGACACACGAGGGAAGAAGGACCTAAAGCCCCTCAGCTGTCTCAGAACTGGACGTGTCTTGATGGCCAAAACTTGCAGCTCTTAAACAAGAACCAGCCAAGATACACCATGGACCAGCAGTGCCTTGGAGCTTTTGAAAGGCTCCAAAGCCCGATTTATTGGGAAACCTGATGTAGAAACAAAGGTTTCTTGAGGCCAGGCCGGGTGGCTGGGTTAGCTGTGATCTGAGTGCAGGAAGGGCAGCAGGCTGCAAGCAGCAGCTTCAGCCAAGGCATGCTGGAGGGGAGCGTGTGGGCAGGCGTGCTTGATGCCAGGACCAGCCCCTGGCCTCGCGTCCTGCCTCATCTGGAGAATATTCAAAAAAAAACTGCTGCTCCTCCTTGCTGAAGTGGCAGTGCTGCGCGTGGGGAGAGCATCACTTGGCCGTGATCCAGCTGTGTTGAGCCATCCCAGCACCATGCCTATGGATGTCTTTCCAGCTGGAAGTCTTTGAGGACAGTGGGACAGGACGTGTCCTTTGTGCTCTGAAGGTGTGCTGAGGATTGGCACACACCAGGACTAATTCAGCACAGCTGAGCGAGAACATCTAGGGATCCCTCCCACGTTCTCCTGCGTTTGCAACCTCGCCTGTTTGTGCTCCGCCAGGAGATCCACGGCGCTTCCTAGCCCCCCAGTTCCCCCAGCTCCCCTGGCACTGCCACCCTGCACCCACCGAGCTCCTCGTGCGCGCCTGCAGGCTTGGCTGGAGCTGACAGACGTGCACGACCTTCTCCACTCATCTCCGTGACCCTGCCGCGTGGCAGCTGTTAGGCAGGCGAGCCAGCGAGGACACAAAGGTGTTCGAGATTGAAGGGCTTCTTTCAAGCGTCACGATCACCTACATTAGCCCTGCCAAAGTCCGTTGAGCAACCACAACCCACATCTTTTCAAACATCCCAGTGGCGATGCGTGGACTCGCACCACCGCCCTGTTGCACCTCAGCTGTGCCAAGGGCTGCCAAAAAGCCCCTACCTTCTACGTGAAGAAATATTCTTCATATCCCGATCTAACTCGCTTTGGCCCAGCCTGAGGCGTTCCTCTCGCTCCTGTCCCTGTTCCTGGGCACGAGCCACGTACCCCTCCTGGCTGCTCCTCCTGCAGGACCTGTGATGCAAGAGCCACAAGGGCCCCCCTGGCCTCCTTTGCTCGAGGTGAGCCCCTCTCCGCTCCCTCAGCCCCTCTCTGGGGCTCCATTCCCTTCCCAGCTCGCTCCTGCCCTGGACACGGCTCCAAGCCCTCCATGTCCTGCATGAGTTTGTCCAGAGCTTCCCCAGCCCGGAGGTGCCGCAGCAGTGCCTAGCACTGACTTGCTGTTGGCATCTGTAGATGTCAGAGTGGGGGATTGCTTTCCTGTCTCCATCTTCCCCAGCTTTGTGCCCGGACCTGCAGGAACAAAGGAGCAAACATCACAGCGGGCTTTCACCCCCAGCCCTCCCTGGCACACCAGGACTGGGTAGGGAAAAGGGGCGCTGAGCACAGGCTGTAGGGCAAACAGGGACAAACAGAGAAAGAGGAGGCTTAAAAGCACTGCGCAGAAAGACAAAGTAATCAGAGAAGGAATTACAACAAAACCACTCCAGCAGAACTGAAGAGTGGCTCTGCTTGAGCCGAGTGCAGGGGAGTCGAGGAGCGGTGAAAGAGAGAACAAACAAAGCGAAGCCACTGCCTCTCCCTGCTCTGTTGCGACAGGAGATTCTTCTCCTGTTACATAGCTGAACATGGGCCCTGACCCTTTCCTATACTGTCTTTTGCCCGGATACGTTTTTGTAGCTCTTTGTGAGCCGTTGCAGACAGCAGGGAACATCGATTTACGCATGAACCTGTGTGTATTGTCTTCATTGTTTGGAGCGGGAAGCTTTTCTTTGCCCCCCAGCTCATGGTGTTTGGGTGGAAGCAGGGGAGGCACAACTGCTAGAGGGGTTCTATGGGCTCTGCGCTGAGGAGACCAAGCGAGCTCACTACACAACCAGCGGTCTAAGCCGGGAGGACACGTTTCAGGCTGCAGTGCTGGGCGCGCATTAGGGCGTTGGTGAGCTCGCGCTCCACTGAGCATCCGGGCTGGGTGCCCGGCAGCCAACTGCAGCCAAGGCCGCCTGACAGCGCTGCCTCTGCTCTCTAACAGCCTAATTTACACATTTGTGACTATAAAAAGATCACCAAAAAACGACCCCGGGAAGCTCCAGCACCACACAAACGCTGGCTTGTCGCCCAGCAAAACAGAGGAGATGATGACAAGAGGGTTTTATCAGTTGACAACTTGTCTGGAAAAGCACAAAGAGCAAGGATACAAGGAAAGACTAACTGTCATTTGGCAGGTGCTGAGGAGGAGGGGAAACGGGTTGGAGGTGTTTTATTGTCAAATCCATTCTAGAGTCAGAGCAGCCACAACATCAGGAAATCTTGCACCATGGGTTTACTATCCTGGACCGGCGCAATCACAACTGGGCATGTTTCTCTCCCCCCAAAGCAGAAAAGCAGCATGAGACTGCTTGCGATCCTCGACCGCTCGGCTCAGGCAGCCTCCTGGCCAGGTCCTCCTGATCCCTCCCCTCCCCTCCCCTTCCCTTCCCCTCTCCTTCCCCTTCCCTTCCTCTTCCCTTCCACTTCCTCTCTTCTTCCTTCCCGTATCCCTTCCCTATCACCTTCCCTTTCCTCACTCCTTCCTTACCAACCTTTCACCTTCCTTCCTTGCCCTTCCCTTCCCTATCCCTTTTTCTTTTATTCCCTTTCCCTTCCTTCCTTCCTTCCTCCTTCCCTTCGCTTCCACTCCCTGGTTTCGCCCCAGCAGTACATGGGGCGATGCAGGAGCGTCACAGACCTGGCCTTCGATGGGCCCTTGGTGGCTGCTGAGCTGCCCAGCTCCAAGGGAGTGGACTGAGACCTCGGTCCTCTTTCTCCCCCCGATGAAGTGAGCTGCAGGGAAGAGGGGACACGTGGGCGGTGAGGGACCAGCCTGGCAGGAGCCTTCACCCTTCAGCCCTTAGGAAATGTCCAGTTGGGAAATCCTTCCATTTCTCAGAGCACCTTCGAGCAGCCTGGGTGGTGCCTGGCGCTTTAGCTGGACCCCACACCCAAACCCCTCGTATCACTCTAAAACTCCACTGGAAAAAAACCCATGAGCCAACAGCAGGGTCTGGAGTTGCTTGGCGAGCACATCCCGCGTTGGCTTGCTCACCAAGCCTTGGTTGGTCCCCCAGCACAAGCCCCCAAGAGGGCTGCCCCCCAAATTCAGCCTCCCCCACACCCTGCCGCCAGGGCACACAGCGGCGGGGAGAAGCAGCCTTGCGGGAGGGGCCTGCTTTGGGAAGCAGAGTCTGGAGAGATTCAGCGATGTGGCGAAGCTGCGCGCACTGCAGGCACTTTGTGATGGGAGATCGTGCTGGGGTGGAACACTGCTCCATGTCAGGCAGGAGCTGCTCTCAGTCCGGCCAGGAGCATTCAGCCAGTGCACCAGTGGACACCAGGGCAATGGGCCCGAGTCTGCCTCAGCAGCACGTGGTTGGCTGTGCACACCCCCAGAGCCCACATAGGCAGGCTCCTGGCCCATGCACAGGCAGAGCCCCCTCCTCCCCCTGTGCCCACGCTCGGTCTGCGTAGAGCTGCAGCAAGCCGGGGGCGAGCAGCGGCGTGTAGCGAGATCATGTCTGCCAGGATGGCAGCTGCTCCTGCGCTCCTCCTGGGGCTCAGCCTCGTGTTGCACACGTGCGGTGGCACAACGGCGTCACGGAGTGATGGCAGATGACAAAGTACGAGGTATGGCAGGTTGCACATGGTAGAGGTGATGGGCAGTTGGCACAAAGGGTCAGAGAGGTGATGGGGTAGGTTGGCACAAGGGCATGGGTGATGGTCGGTGCAAACGGATTCGAGGGGGATGCGGGAGGTGAGAATGGCAGGAGACACTTGGTGGCCTGTCACGATGTGCAGGTCAGTGTCAGCGGGTATGAGGCATGATCGAGGGGTGTGAGTGCAAAAGGTCGAGTATCGGTAGACGGGGTCAGAGGTATGGTAGGTGAATGCAGGAGACAGGTTTGCACAAAGCGTACAGGGGTGATGGGCGAGTCGCAGAGCACTTGGCTGGCAACGGTCAAGGGTGATGTGGACAAGGTCGGAAATATGGTGAGTCAAGGGTGTTATGGGTAGGTGGACAGATGGGGTGATGGGGAACTGGTGCACAAGGTCACAGGAGGTTAGGTTGGGTAGGTTAGAGAAGTGCAGGAGACACGTGGGTGGCAATGGGTCCAGGTGAGGGGCAGTGGCAAGTCACAGGTTGAATGGGGCTGGTGGCACAATGGGTGCATGGGGCAGGTGGCACAAAGGGTCACAGGGGTGATGCGGTAGGTGCGCACCCTCCAGCCACACCTGCCCACCCATCGCTTGGGGACGGAGAACCTCGCTGTGACCACAGGAGCCCAGGCTCCATCCCAGTGACCTGTGTCCACGCAGAGGTTCTCGAGACGTCTTCCCGCTCCAAAAACGGTGAAAGAGCACACCTCCCCTGCCCCTGCACACACGCACCTGCCAGGCGCCATGGCAGGGTCATCAGCCCAGCACGTTTGCCTCGTTCAGGGGTCCAGCAGGCCGATGTATAGTGGGAGATGTCGTTGGGTGTGCTCTCTGTCCCGCGGGGAGGGGTCCTGGACGACCCTGGGTCACCCAGGGCCCCAGCTGCCCAGCTCCACTAGCACCCCCGGAGAGAGACCCACCTGTCCGGGCGGGGGCTCTCCCGTCATGGGGACGCGCAGGAAGGTGGTGATAGGATGATGAGGGGTGATGAGGATGATGCATTCATGTGGGGTCGATGGGCACGCTGCAGCTCCTCTTGATCGGGCCGTTAGAGAACTGCAGACCTTGAGTACCGTGCAGGAGGGGCAGGAGCTCTCCTGGAGCCCTGGCTAGGGCACGGCGGCGAGGCTGGGCGAGCACCCGAGCCGGGGCCGGGCGGGCCTCACCGGGCCCCGGGCTTCAACGGGAGGGGCTACACGGGGGGGTCCACCGGGAGGGCTCACGGGGAGTACTGGGCTCATCGGGTCACTGAGCGGACTGTGGCGCGGGCCACCTTGCCGAGATTGCGAGTCGAGCCGAACACCACAAAGCGCGCAGCGTGCCGCCCTTGGCTCCTCCTGTCGCAGCTGAGGAAGCGGGCGGCGGGGCAGCCCACAGGGGCCGGGGCCGAGGCGGCGGGGGCGGGCCGGGCCGGGCCGTGATGCGGCAGCAGAGGCGCGAGCGGAGCGCGCGGGGACGCGCGGCTGCGCCGGGGCGGCGCACAGGTCTTCGGCCGGGCCGCAGCGGAGCGAGCAGGGCCCCGGCCCGGCCGGCAGGCCGGCGTCACCCGGCTCTTGCCAGCGTGGGCCTTTGCTCTTGAGCAGTCTGGTAGAGCTCGTGTTGGGTACTGCGACTGCCGCTGCTTGGGCAGCTCGGGCCGGCCGCCGCGTCCGGGGCCTCGTCGCTGTCCTCGGCGTGCCGCTGTCATGCGTCCTTCAGGTGGACCGAAGGACTTCAGGACTTCTGGACACGGTCGCTTCCGAGATGGGACTCCTTTGGCGGAGGCGAACAGGGACACCGCCGGCGGCTTGGAGCCCTCACCGGGCCAGCGGAGTACCGGGAGTCACGGCGAGGGCGCAGGAGCGGGCCAGCACGTCCTTGCGGGGGAGCCGACCGTCCGATCTTCCAACATCCTCCTCCTTCCTCCTTCCTCCTCATCCTCTCCTGCTTCTCCGGCCAGGGGTCCGCCATGCTGCGCTCCTTGCTGAGGACATGGTTGAGGATGTTGCAAGCGGACCGGCAGGGAGGCAGGGTGTCTGCCACGGGCTCCAAGAAGAGCCCTGCAATACGTGTACCCCCAGGCACCATGCCACATCCCCCGGCCAAAGCTCTCTCCACCCAGTTGTCACAGAAGGTGGATCCTCTCCCCTAAGTTTTAGATTTCAGTAAGGCTGGGATGCATGCAAAGGGAAAATTGTGTTTCTCTCCTCGAGCGTTCGTGGCTGCGTTCCCAAGAGGCAAAACTCAGGCTGCCGCTTTTGCTTCCCTTCCCACCCAGCTTCCACCACATCCTCACGGCTGATCAGGTTTAATTGCAGCAAGCCAAAGCCTCTGGCTGATCAAAACCCCGACTGACCCACCCTGGTCCCTTGCACAGGCTGGCCAGAGCTCAGCTCCGCTCTCCTGGGGCGGCAGGGAAGGGCACGGAGCCTTCCCAAGAACTGACCAAGTCCTTTCCAGGAATGGGACGGCACAGCTCGCGCACACGTGGAAACTTCTCACTTCTCAAACTGCCGAAGGCAGCTGGCTGGGCCAGGGCCCTGACTCACCGAAAGTTGTCCTGGTCCCAGCTGCTAGGTATAAGTAAGCAGCTGGACGGATAGAGGGAATTGGAAGGTGCGCGTTTGCGGAGGCTGGGCCTCGCTGCGGAGGAGGAGGGACAGCCAGCGGGTTGGCAGCGTCCCCAGGTCCAGCCCTGAACCAGCTTCCCCTGGCCATGGATAGGTTGCCACCACACCCCCGTTCTGTTTTGGGCAGCCGGGCCTGCTTGCCTGTCCCTGGCTTCAGGACGCGGCACACTTTCACCTCCACGGCCACCAGATGTCACAGCTAGAGCCAGTTCTGATTCCAGCGCTTTCATCTCACCCCTCAGTGTTCAAGCTGACAACTCATTTGTTGCTGTTTAAATGACACCATTTGTGGCTCCAGGTGTGGTTCCTTAAACGGACCTGGGGCACGGTGCTTTTTTTATCACGGTTCCTTTTGCCACCCGGCTGAGACTCTTGCAAAAGGCCTCTCCCTGCTGCTTGCTGCGGGGGCTGAGCGGCAGAAAGGCCCGGGGGAAGGAGGGCAGGCGCTGGATGCTGCGGCAGAAAGCCCCGGGGAAGTAAGCAGGCTGGGATGCTGCGCAGAAAGCCCCGGGAAGAGAGCAGGCTGGGGATGCCTCACCTGCCATGGCCGGGAAGGAGGCGGGGGCTGGGGATGGCTCGAAGAAAGCCCGGGGGAAGGAGCAGGGCTGGGGATGCTCACTGCGATGCCGGGAAGGAGGCAGGGCTGGGGGAGGCTGGGCAGAAAGCCACGGGGAAGGGAGGCAGGGCGGGGGATGCTCTGCAGAAAGCCCCGAAGGAGCAGGGCTGGGATTGCTGGGCAGAAACAGACCCGGAAGGAGCAGGGCTGGGATGCTGTGGGCAGGAAAGCCCCGGGGAAGGGAGGCAGGGCTGGGGGATGCTCGGCAGAAAGCCACCGGAGGATATGGAAGGCAGGGCTGGGGGCCTGCTCACCTGCCATGGCCGGAAAGGAGGCAGGGCTGGGCGCTCACCTGCCATGCGGGAAGGAGGCAGGCTGGGGATGCTGGGCGAAAGCCCCCGGGAAGAGAGGGCTGGGATGCTCACCTGCCATGCCGGAAGAGAGGAGAGGGCTGGGACGCTCACCTGCCATGGCCGGGAAGGAGCAAGGGGCTTGGGGGCCAGCTCACCTGCCAAATATGAGCCGGGAAGGGGCGGCCCCCGGCGATGTCGCGCAGCACGCCTGGAGCGCTCCCGGGCCAGCGCAAATGGGGTTCGGGCTGGCGGCCCCGCCTCCTGAGCCAATCAGCAGCGCTGGCCTAGAGCTCCGAGAGCTCTCCTCTCCAGGGGCTTGCGACTGCCGGGCAGAGCCGGGGGGACACGGTAACAGGGGTCCCTCCAGCGAGCAGACCAATTCACTAACGGGGCTCTGGTCCCTCCACATAAGCCCCCCGTCCTCCTCAAGAGTCTCCCTCAGATCCTTTTCCAATTAAAATAAAAATACTTTGAAAACACCCCAGAGGATTCCTTCATGCATTTTTTCTGCCTCTCCCAAATGTTTCTCTGGTCTCAACACTATTTGCTGATTTTTCAAATCTGGGGGCCCTTCTCTCTCCACTGTGGGATGGAAAGGCAGGGGGGGGGGCGGGGGCGGGGGCAGGTCCCCCAAAAGGGGCAGAGTACCCTCTGCATGCATCCACAGGAACACCTCAGACCTCAGGTCTAACCTGACAAGGGAAACGGGCCATTTTCCTCCAAAAGCGATTACCCAAAATCTCTTTCCTTTGCCAAGCCAGTTGGGCTTTGGGTAGGAAATGAAAATATCTAGCAGCCCCTGCATGGATCTGCTCCTTGTGCAGCCCAGGGTGGGCACTTGCCCCTGCCCAGCTTGAAGCCAGCCTAGCTGGTGGAGCCCAGGGTGGGCACTGCCCCTGCCCAGCTTGAGCAGCTGGTGGAGCCCAGGGTGGGCACTGCCCCTGCCCAGCTTGAGCAGCTGCCCCAGCCCACCTTGAGCAGCTGGCCCTGTCCCTGCCCACCTTGAGCAGCTGCCCCAGCCCACCTTGAGCAGCTGGCCCAGCCCGTCCAGGTCGCAGCGGGTGCCGAAGGTGGCCTGGTAGAGGTGCTGGAGCAGCAGCAGCAGCGTGGAGTGCTGGGCGGGCTCGCTGGAGCTCAGCCTGCGGGCGATGGACAGGAACTCGCTCTGCACCTCCGAGCGGTTCAGCAGCAGCACCGTCCTGGGGACAGGGACACGGCTCAGGCTGGGGCACGGCACGCAGCCAGCCCTGGAGCCGAGCCCAGCCCAGCCCGGCCCAGCCCAGCCCTGGAGCCGAGCCCAGCCCAGCCCGGCCCAGCCCTGGAGCCCAGCCCAGCCCGGCCCAGCCCTGGAGCCCAGCACAGCCCAGCCCGGCCCCACGGGACACGGGGGAGCCCCGAACATCTCCCTCCTGAAGCTGCAGCTCTGAGGAGAAGCTCTAAGGGTGGCCCAGGCCCGTTCCCAGCCTCATTTCCCTCTTTGCAAATGAGGGCGGCAGGGAAAGGCTCAGCCCCCGAATAAGGAGCAGAGTCTGCCTGCTCAGAGCTGCAGGATTGGGAGGGACTCAATTCTGGCTRCTTTTGGGGTGGTGGCTCCCAAAASCACAGATCACAGCATGTCCCACTGCTCTCCAACACGTGCAGCTCCCTGGGCAGGAGACTTTGCCTTCCCCACATCTACAGGGTCACTGGCAGGGAGCCCACAGACCCTGTCCCAGCCTCTGGAAATGCCCCAGGCGCTCTCCTCACCCGTCCCACGGCTCAGCCCAGCCCTCCTGCCCKGCCCCTGGAGATGCTGCAGCAGTGCCAGCCCCGGGGGATGCCCAGGGAGCCCCAGCAGTGCCCCTGGCCACACTTACACCGTGGAGCTCTGGTAGTTCTTCACAGGCAGCCCCTGCTCCGTCCTCACCAGCCTCTGGAAGGTGATTCCTGGGGAGAGAGCAGAGCAGTGAGGCACAGAGGCCCTGCAGGCTGCTCTGCCTCTGCCCCAGGGCACRCCTGAGCTGGCAGAGCCCCTGCCTGGAGCAGGAACAGCAGCACTGACAGTCCCCGTGGGGACAAGGCACAGCCACTGTGCGAGGGGCCAGTCCAGGAGCAAGGGAACCCAGGATATATGAAGGGTAAAACCCAGAGGGCAGCTGAGCAGCAGGGGACACACCCTCAAAAGAAAACAGCCCCAAACCCAGCCCTGCCCTGGGCCCTGCCAGCACCAAACCCAGCCCCAACCCCAGCCCTGCCCCAGGTTTGTCCCCTGCTGCTCCTGTGCCACTCCCCCTTGCCTCCCGAGCCTGGGAGCACACTGTCCATCCCGAAGCTCAGCTTTTCCAGGGCTCAGGACCCTGCTCCCCCCCTCAGGATGGTGTTCCCGGGTGGTCCAGCACAAGGTGGGCCCGGGTTCCTCTGCAGGAGCAGGGCAGGCTGCTGGTTCTGGTGTGTGCAAGGAGCATGCCAGGCTGCCCCAGCTGTGCAGCAGAGGCAATTAGCCACATGGCTAACGATTTCCTGGCTGGTTCAGTCTGGAGGGTCCTTTCCCCCCAGAGCCCGTGCTGGCTGCTCCCCCAGCCCCCTTTGTGTGAGGGACAGGGGGGACAGCAGCAGGGCCATTCATGGCCATCAGGGTGGCTGGGGCCTCCGAGCCTGCTCTTCCACGGGGATTTGCACAGGGCTGAGGCACTCCCTGGATTGTTCTTTCCTGCCCAGACACCCCTTGTGACCCAGCTCTGGGCACAGGCACGGGCAGCACCAGTGCTRCTCTTAATTAACGGCTCCTTGTGGATGTCCTGTGGTTCCCYGTGGAGCAGCTCTTCCAATTATTTCTCAAAGCCTCCTTGCCTGATCTCCCTGCCTTTCGGGGGCTWTTGAAGGGCTGTTATCACACAGAGCACATTGCAGCCCYGCTTTAATCCTGGGCAGGCTTTGGGGGGCCMGGGAAGGGATGTGCCTGGGGCTGGGGGTGTTCCCCACCCCTCAGACTGGGGAGGTGCTCTGGGGGCCCTGGGGATGGGAAATGCAGGGTCTCTGTCAGGGCAGCAGCTCCTGTGAGATGGGAACTGGGGCAGGGATGGAAGGTGCTTCCAAAGGAACAAAAAGATGGAAAAAATCCCAACCTGAGCTCTGGACTGGCTGCTTGACCCCCAGCACAGCTGGCCATGGCCACCAGGCAGGGTCTTGCTGTGCCCAGCCTTATCTCAGAGCTGCAGGGCCACAGGGACATGGGGACACTCGTGGGGCTCCCCAACCCCCTCCTGGTCATTTCTTGCCTGGTGTCCTGGCCAGGGCTGAGCTTTGCCCACCTCTGGAGGGCTCTGGTGCCGGGGGGTGTTGCTGCCCCCATTCCTGTGCCACCCCCAGTGCCCCAGGCCGTGAGTGGGGACCTTGGCCCCGATGCTTTCCCCTCCCAGCAGCATGGGTTTGCTCCCTGCCAGAGGTGCTGGGTGCAGAGTTGCCTTGGGAGCCCTCAGTGAGGCTGTGTGCCCTGCTGCTCAGCTGCCAGGACCTTCCAGGCCCTTCCAGCCTTGCTTCACATCCCCCTGACCCGCTGGGGMCCGAGGCCAGAGCTCTTTATTGTGTTAGGGCAAAGATTACCAGAGAATGAGCCGCTGTCAATATTTGCCAGGAGCAGAGCAGCTTTGATCTGCACCCTGGGGCTGGTGGCCCTGCAGGAGGGTCAGTGCTCTGCGGCCTGTGGGGGTCAGGGTGGCCCCTGTGGGTGCTGGGCTGGGGCATGTGGCTCCCTGCAGGGATAAGGGCTGGGTCCTGCTGATGCCATAAGGCTTCCTGTCCTGCTGAGGGGGTGACAGGGCTCTGCTGATGTCACCCGGTGTCCTGGGGACAGTCCTGGGGGGCCCCCAGGCTGTGGCTGCCCACAGCAGCCTCTGTCCTGCATCAGTCTGGGCTCTGTCCCTGCAGGAGGGGAACGGTGGCAGTGACCCTGCGGGCCCTGTGCTTGGACAGCCGGGGGGCTGGGCAGGTGGAGCAGGTGGCAAATGCCACCCTGGAGTCCCCATCCCACATGGAGCAGGGTGCAAATGGCCACCCGGAGTCCCCCACCACATGGGAGCGGTGGGAAATGCCACCTGGAGTCCCCATCCCCATGGAGTGGGGTGGCAAATGCCACCCTGGAGTCCCAAATCCACATGGGGGAACGGGTGGCAAATGCCACCCTGGAGTCCCATCCACAGGGGCAGTGGGCCGCAGGGAGCTGGGGCTGAAGCAGCTCTCCTGCCCCATCCTGTGGGGCAGGGCTGGGTTTGGTGCTGGGGCAGGGGTGGGTTCAGTGCCAGCTTTGGAGCTGCCAGGGCTGGGGTTGGTACTGGCAGAGCCTGGGGCAGGGCTGGGTTTGGTGCTGGGTTTGATGCTGTGTTTGGAGCTGGCAGACCCCGGAGCTGGGGTTTGGTGCCGGGTTTGATGCTGTGTTTGGAACTCGCAGACCCCGGTTCGGAGCTGGCAGAGCCCAGGGCAGGGCAGGACAGGGTGGGGCAGGACGGGGCAAGGCGGGGCGCTCACCTGGCGCCTTGAGCTCGTTGCTGATGAAGGTGAGCAGCTCCCGGGAGGTGTCGCAGTAGGGCACGGGCCAGGTCAGGAAGCCGTGGTAGACACTGGCAGCTTTCCGCAGCAGCTCAGAGCCGGGGGGCAGGTGAGGAGCCTGCAGGACAGGGACAGGGACAGGGCTGAGGGCACAGAGACCCGAGTGCTGCCCCAGGGCTTGGGCTGGCCGTGGCAGGAGGAGAAGCAGAGCAGAGGGTGCCCCTGTGCCCCCCATCTCCTGCCAAGGAAGGGCACAGGARCCCCGGGCACAGCTCCAAGGAGCTCCTTCCCCACCTCCCCAAGCGGGGCTCACGTGCCCAAGCCTAAATARAAATTCCTTTTTAAGCCCCACAAGCCGCACAGATGAATTCCACACAGGCTGTGCTTCTGCAGGACCTGGCAGCAATGACTTCCTTGGGATAATGATGCATTGTGCTGGYAATAATAATCATTAAAAAAAGTATTTCCTGGGAAGGCTCTGCTCCTTTTCATTCACGTTGCCCYTGTGTTTTGCCCAGCTATAAAGGGTAAAGAAAATAATTCCCCTTCATTGTCCATKTCCCTTTCTGATTAGCCCAGCCTTTAAAAAAACAGCTTCCAAAGCCCTGAAGCTCATTTTCTTTGTCTCTCAGCTTGTGCAATGGCTGCTCYATCCCGATCCCCCTGGATTCATACAGAACATTTCTTTTTGGGAGGAACWGATGAGAGCAGGCTGGGAAGMTCCAGCCGAAGCCAGCCTGATTTTGGGGCCTGCCCCGGGCTGGGACGGGTGCAGCAGCCTCAGCACTTACAGAGAGCACAGCCGAGTAGAAGAGCAGGGCCAGGGGCGTCACCAGGTCGTAGTCACACCTCTCCTGCACCTGTGGGYACAGCCCGAGGGCACAGGGATGAGCTGCTGGCGGCCAGCACCGCCCAAAATGTCCCTGGAGGTGCCGGSAGACTCCAGCCCCGCCATCCCATCACCACACCCGGGAGATTCCCTCATCCCTATGGGAAAACTGCCCCCAAAGCCCCAGAAACCAGAGTGGGACAGGCAGAGCCTCCTGCTCTGTCTTCTCCTGGCCAGGCACCCAACCCTRTGGGGCTCCTGATGCCTGAAATTCCATGGAGGTGGCTCTGAGCAGGCAGCCCAGGCACTGCAGGCAGCCTGGGGAGCTGGGCAGGACAGAGGAATCCAGGGTGGAATCCAGGGTGGAATCAATCCAGGGTGGAATCAATCCAGGGGGTGGGATCCATCCAGGGGGTGGGATCCATCCAGGGGGTGGGATCCATCCAGGGGGTGGGATCCATCCAGTGGTGATGCCCAGCATATTTAAGGACCCCAATCCCCAGCCAGCTTTGCCCAAGCCCATCCTGAGCAAGCCACAGAGCTGCCGGTGCCTCAGAGCCCTCAGCTCCCCCACCAGCCCCCACTCACCTCCTTGGTCTTGGCKAGGATCTTCTCCACCAGGATGAGGTAGTTACCGGCGTCCCGGCTCACCAGCTCCTGCAGGCTCCAGCAGTTCAGGCACAGCCCGGCTGTGGGGACAGAGGCACGGTCACTCAGGGCCCCACGGTCACTCAGGGCCCCACGGTCACTCAGGGCCCCACGGTCACTCCCAGAGCCATGGTCACTCCCAGAGCCATGGTCACTCCCAGCCCAGATGTGGGGACAGAGGCACGGTCACTTGTGGCCCTGTGGTCACTCACAGAACCATGGTCACTCCCAGAACCATGGTCACTCCCAGAGCCATGGTCACTCACAGCTCGGCTGTGGGGACAGAGGCACGGTCACTCATGGCCCCATGGTCATTCACAGAACCATGGTCACTCCCAGCCCAGATGTGGGGATAGAGCCACAGTAACTCCCAGCCCCACAGTCACTCAGGGCCCCATGGTCATTCACAGAACCATGGTCACTCATGACCCCATGGTCACTCAGGGCCCCACGGTCACTCAGGGCCCCGTGGTCACTCCTGGAGCCATGGTCACTCCTGGCCCCAGCCAGCAGCACAGGCAGCCCAGGGCACACCCTGTCCCCACCTGGGGCTGGGGCAAAGGCAGGACTAAGCTGGGCTTAGRCCAGGGCACATGGCAATGCCCAGAGCAGGCAGGGCACATGGCGACCGAGAGTGGGCACGGCACACAAGCAGTGCCAACAGCACACAGCAGCACCGAGAGTAGGCATGGCACAACAGCAATGCCAAGAGGCACAGGCAGTGCCAAGAGTGGGCATGGCACACAGCAATGCCAAGAGGCACAGGCAGTGCAAGATGGGGCATGGCAATGCCAAGAGCAGCATGGCACACAGCAATGCCGAAGAGCAGGCATGGCACACAGCAATGCCAAGATCAGGCATGCACACAGCAATGCCAAGAGGCACAGGCAATGCCAAGAATTGGGCCACGCACACGCAGCGCCAAAAATGGCACGCACACGAGGCACACTGGGCGGCCTCGGAAGGATGAGGCTTTGCCATTTCTTTTCTGAGAAGTGCCCCGAGTGCCCTCTTCCTCCTCCGCCTCCCGCAGCAGCTCCTTCCTGGCCTCGGGGGTGGCGTTTCCTCTCAGAGTGGGCACCGGGCAGGTCGGAAATCCAGAAGCACCGAAGCAGAAATGGCACCCCCCGAGCTGCCCTCGCCCACGGCACTGGGCACGGGCCCTGGTGCTGTCAGAAGTGACACCCACTTCTGGCGTGGGGGGAAAGGAGAAGACTCRGTTTCCTCCTCCCCCAGAGCTGCTGCCACCTTCTCCTCACCAGGGGAGGTGGTTCCTCCTGGGCACTGCCCCAAGGCAGGCCAGCTCGGGGCAGCTGGGTCAGGGAGGTGCCCAAGGACAGGCACAGCCCCAGCACCCCTTGGGGACGCAGCAAGGCAGCCTGCAGCTGCTGAGACATGGGAGGTGGATGTGGATGTGCAGCACAGYGCACCTCCTGGCACTGCCACCCAGCCTGGGCAGAGATTTCCACAGGAAAACCCAGCACAAACCAGGAGAAATCAAAGGGTAAAATCTGTCAGGTCCCCAGTGCCACCAGAGCCAAGCCCAGGGCTCTGCTTCACCAAAAACTCATTTTTTTAATTTTTTCTGCTCACCAGCAAGCAATCAAYCATTGTTCTTGCTTTTCACACTCTAARTTGACCATGGTCTCTCTCCTGCAGCACAAAGCAAGGCCAGCCCTGAAGAGGCTCCTCCACAAGGAGAAGGTTTTCCTCCCAAGCACTWTTCTAACAGGATTTTCATGAGTCACACACAATTCATTTTGATTTGGTTTCTGCACTAAGTTCTGCAGAAAGATCTTGTGTTTACACCTGCCCTGGGCTCATCCAGGCTGTAAATCTGGGATGGCCAAAGCCTCACAACTCCTCCTTGCTGACTTCACAGCCCTCAGCTCCTCATCRCTTACTCAGGGAGAACAACGTGTTGGAAAGGATTACTCACCCTCTCTGGAGCAACCTTGTGTGAAAGTTTGCACAGAAAAATAAAGCTTTAAATGATTTACAAAATTCAGCAAGATCTCAGCCAAAAAAGCTGTGACATCATGTGTGTTACTTTGGTGTGTGGAAAGGGTAAAAAAGAGGGGAAAGCAAAGGAACTGGGAAATAGAAGTGAAAAATGAGGAAGGTGAAGGTTCCAGCCCAGCCAAGAGCAAGATMAAAGGATTCACTGACTTGTGAGGATCAACCCTGCCACAAACTACAGCCTGGACAGGACAGCAATAATGAAACTGTCATTTGTAGCTTGGGGAAGGATGTGACAGCATCTCTGCCCTGGCTCTGCAAGGCAGCAGGGGACAGCTCTGAGGGCTCTGCTCTCTGCTTGCCCTGAGCCCTTCCTGCCAGCAGAGACCAAACCCTGCCCAGCCCTGCACACTGGGGTGGGACAGTGAGCCCTTCCTGCCAGCAGAGACCAAACCCTGCCCAGCCCTGCACACTGGGGTGGGACAGCAGCTCTCAGAGGCAGCAGGGACAGGGAGGGACAGCCCCAGGGGCTCTGGGGGTCCCCAGCAGGGACAGGGAGGGGCAGCCCCAGGAGGGCTCTGGGGGTCCTGGGGGTCCCCAGCAGGGACAGGGAGGGGCAGCCCCAGGGGGGTCTGGGGGTCCCCAGCAGGGACAGGGAGAGACAGCCCCAGGGGCTCTGGGGGTCCCCAGCAGGGACAGGGAGGGACAGCCCCAGGAGGGCTCTGGGGGTCCCCAGCAGCAGCACTGGGGCTGGGGCACAGCAAAGCCACCAACACCCACCCAGGGCATGCTGCAGGTTCCTGGCAGAGCAGGAATGATGAGAGGGAGATTTCTGAGGTGCAAAATGCCCAAAATTCTCCCAGGAATGTCAGCTCCTTCTGCAAAGGCCAGGAGAGCCACAGGAAAGGCCTGGGAGCCAGGGGACATTGCTGGGGTGGGGCTCATGGGGGGCAGCACAGCCCCCAGCCCCAAGCCCTGCCCTGCACACCCCAATCTTTGCTGATGAGCTGCAGAAACTATGGAGGCGAAGGACTGGGGTTYGAGCTGTGAGTGACAAGGGAACTGATTGATGTAATTACAGCAGAGGTGGGCTCTGGGCACTGCCCTGCTCTCTGGGCACACGCTGCCCTGCTCCTGTCTCTTATACACATCTAGATGTGTATAAGAGACAGCACACTGCCCTGTTCCATGGGCACACACTGCCCTGCTCTGGGGGCACACTGCCCTGCTCTGGGGGCACACACTGCCCTGTTCCATGGGCACACACTGCCATGCTCTCTGGGGGCACAGGGGGCACACAGGGCTGCTCTGGCCATGCTCTGTCACCGTGCCAAGCACGAGGCTGCGTTTCCAGGAACCAGCAATGTGGGTCACACTTCAGGGCCTGCCTCCCAGAGCAGGGGAAAGGCAAGGACACAGGAATCTTGGGCAGGACTGCCCCAACTGAGTCCCCAGGTGATGCTACACATGGAAATAGAAACAATCCAGTGTCTGTGAGGGGTGGCAAAGGGATTCCTCTGGGAGCTGGCAGCAGGTAGGGTCCTGTCTGCCCCTCTTTGTTGGTCTTGTTGGAGAAAAGAAAAGCAGAAAGGATTGAAAGAACTGCACAGACAAGAAGGAATGAGAAGCTGACAGCCCCCAGATTTCATCCACAAGAGGGTTTGGCAGTGATTTAATCCCAGCTACAAGGCAGAAAGGTCAGAACGACATTCAGAAATTATTTCTGCTTGTTGCTGCTCTGCCRTCACCACGCCAGCCCCAATCCCTTCACAGCCCCCTGAGCAAGGCTCAGCTCTTTATGGCCACCACGATGGTATCTGAGCCAGGGCTGGGCTGATAACAACATCCCCGTGCTGATAACAACATCCCCGTGCTGTGTGTGACAATGCAGCACAATCCCAGCCCTGCCTTGGGGGCAGCTAGCACCAGAACAGGGCTGGCTGATTGCACAGAGGAGCTTCCCTGGGCTGAACAGAGCCCTGTCCTCTGCCCAGCTCACTCAGGGACAGCTGACACCCACAGCACTGCCCTGCTGATCCTTACATGGCCAGGCCTGCCATGACCTGTTCAGAGCCCTGGAACATCTTTTTATTCCAGCAAAATGCCCAGGAGCACAGGCCAGYCTGGATGCCACCTCTGACTGAGCCCTGGAAGCAGAAAGGCCTCCAGCAGCACCTGCAGCTCCTTCTAACCCAGAGAGAGCCCTGGGTGAGACACCAGCAGGGACAGCACCAGCAGCTCCTCTAACCCAGAGCTCGGGTGAGACACCCAGCAGGGACAGCACCAGCAGCTCCCTGTGACCCAGAGCCCTGGGTGAGACACCAGCAGGGACAGCACCAGCAGCTCCCTAACCCAGAGCTCTGGGTGAGACACCCAGCAGGGACAGCACCAGCAGCTCCTTCTGACCCAGAGAGAGCCCTGGGTGAGACACCCAGCAGGGACAGCACCAGCAGCTCCCTAACCAGAGCCCTGGGTGAGACACCCAGCAGGGACAGCACCAGCAGCTCCCTGTGACCCAGAGTCAGTCCTGGGTGAGACACCCAGCAGGGACAGCACCAGCATCCCCTAACCCAGAGCCCTGGGTGAGACACCCAGCAGGGACAGCACCAGCAGCTCCCTAACCCAGAGCCCTGGGTGAGACACCCAGCAGGGACAGCACCAGCAGCTCCCTGTGACCCAGGCCCTGGGTGAGTCCCCCAGCAGGGACAGCACAGCAGCTCCCTGTGACCCAGAATCCTGGGTGAGACACCCAGCAGGGACACCACCAGCAGCCTCCCTACCAGAGAGAGCCTGGGTGAGACACCCAGCAGGGACAGCAGCAGCAGCTCCCTGTGACCCAGAGTCATCCTGGGTGAGACACCAGCAGGACAGCACCAGCAGCTCCCTGTGACCCAGAGCTCTGGGTGAGGCACCCAGCAGGGACAGCACCAGCAGCTCCCTGTGACCCGAATCCTGGTGAGGTCAACCCAGCAGGGCTCAGGGGACCCCAGAGAGAGAAGGCCATGGTTAAGGTCACCTACCAGCCCATCTGCTGGCCACAGCGTCCCTGCCCAGCCCGTGCAGGCACCGCTCCAGCGCGTGGTGGATCCTGTCCTCCGTGCATGTGGTGTGCTGCATTTTAACTCATCTCCTGGATTGAAGGGGAAAGAAGGAGGAGAGTTAATGAAGGGTTGCCCTCGGTGGCTCCAGTGCTCACTGGCCATGGTCACAAACCCACCCCAAGTGGCAGGGAAGGCTGCAGAGCTGTCCCCTTGCTGCCACTCAGCCACKGTGAAGGAAATTCCACGTGCCCTTGTGGCAATGGAGGAAAACACCGAGGGGATGTGAGCCCAGCACAGGGGGACATTGTGAAATTGTGCCTGCAGCCCTGCCACATCCCACTCTGCTCCAGGGCCCAGCTGCCACCTGAACCATGGCTGGCAGAGCCTGTGCTGCCCAGGAAGGTTTTATCCCAGCCAATCCACATCGTGTCTGGGACACCGGGGCAGCAACAGAGATGTTCCTGACCTGAGCAATCAGAGGTGCCCAGGTGCCCATTCCCTCCTGCCCTGCAGCCCAGAGGGACCCTGGGGCASGTGTCCCCCTCTCCCAAAGCACTGAGATGGGTCCAGCCAACACATTCTCTGCCTCTTGTTTAGAAGCAACACAAATGCACAAAAACAATCGAGTAAGAAGAAATAAAAGTTGCCAATCCTACAATACCACGTGCAATGCAGCCCTTGCTTTGAGCCTGGACAGCACCCATGCCACACAGCCACGTCATTCCCAGAGATCCTAAACCACCCAATTCTCTGCCCATTTGGCCAGGATTTGGGGCCAGCACCCAGCAGTGGCTGTGCCCACCACAGCCCCAGCCACCCCTGTCCCAGAGCCACTGTGACCTGGCAGAGGCTCCAGAGCCCTCCCTGCCCCGTGTCCCCAGCACGGCCACCTCCACCCAGCCTCCACTGCCAGCAGCTCCCTGGAAGGGCTCAGGAGAGCTGAGCCTGGCTGCTGGAGCTCCCTGGGAGCGCAGGGAGCCACCTCCAGTCCTGCCCAGAGAGGAGCCACCCGCAGCTCCCTGGAAGGGCTCAGGAGAGCTGAGCCTGGCTGCTGGAGCTCCCTGGGAGCTCAGGGAGCCCTGTCCCAGGGAGAAGCCACCAGCAGCTCCCTGGAAGGGCTCAGGAGAGCTGAGCCTGGCTGTTGGAGCTGCCTGGGACTGAAGGGAGCCACCTCCAGCCCTGCCCAGGGAGAAGCCACCAGCAGCTCCCTGGAAGGGCTCAGGAGAGCTGAGCCTGGAATGGCTCAGGAGAGCTGAGCCTGGGTGCTGGAGCTGCCTGGGAGCGCAGGGAGCCCTGCCCCAGGGAGAAGCCACCAGCAGCTCCCTGGAAGGGCTCAGGAGAGCTGAGCCTGGAATGGCTCAGGAGAGCTGAGCCTGGCTGCTGGAGCTCCCTGGGAGCGCAGGGAGCCACCTCCAGCCCTGCCCCAGGGAGAAGCCACCAGCAGCTCCCCAGAGGTGAAAGCAGACACCCCAAGCACCACTGATCTGCCCAGTGCCCYTGCTCCCCTCACCCCAGAGGGGCTCCTGGGCTCCTCCTCACTGCCAGAGGCTGAACTGGCTCTGCAGCAGAGCCTTTACCTGTGCCCAGTGCCAGGAGCGCTGCGGTGCCACGAGGGAGCGCGGAAATCGAGCCCAGCACTCGGCCAGGCTGGAGGCAGGAGAAAGGCAGTGAGTAAGAGCCCAGGGTGACTCACAGACACCCCTGCACCAGCCAGCTCAAAAACCAGCTCAGCCCTCGGGGGGGAGCGGGCTCCTCACCCCACAGCAACCCCAGCATCCCTTCCCACCTGCCTTGGCACACAYCGGGAGGGAACGTGAAATAAAACCCACCCTGATATTGCTGTCACTTTCAAACCACAGAATGCACTCCTGGGGCAGCTTTTTCCTGCTGTGCCATGGACCACARGGGAGCCTGAGCCTCCTCTCCCAGGGCAGTGCTTATGGAAGCATTTCCCGTGGGAAAGGCTGGGCTTCGTCCACCACAACGGAGCAGAAACTTTGCTGCTGTCCCCTCCTTGCCACCCACGCTGAGCACYGTGACAGGGGACTGGAGAATGCAATCTGACTTTCGGGAGCCCTGTTAAGCATCTTGAGAACACCAAGAAAAACAAGTGCTGAGGTCAAGGGTTTGGAAAATGCTTTGCTTTTTGTGAGGGTGTTAAGCAGCCCCATGTGGCACCACCCCAGAGATGGCTCAGCCCACTCCACACAGCAGGGACAGCGCCTTTGTTTAAGAGTCCCAAGTTCTCAGAGAACCCTGRCCCAAGGTTTTGCCCCATTGTCAACAGATGCCCAACAATTCCCAGCATCAGGACTCAGGGCAAGGTTGAACCCCTCCCCTCTGAAGGTGTGAGCATCCTAAAGGGCAATTTATAATAATGAATTATTATAAAATATTTAATTTTTAATTATTAATTATTATCATAAATTTCTAACAAGTTATTTTCTTAAAAAKCACTGATTAAAGTGAGTGAGAGAAGGCCCAGCACACCAAAGCTCTGTTAAGTATCCCAAGATWATCTGTGAAGCTGTCCTTGCATGGGTGCCAGACCCTTGGGGAATTTCRATCCAGGATTGCTTAGTTAAGAGGCTTCATTCATCTCTGTGGGACACAAAGGTGAACAGACAAAATTAAATATTTCTGTTAATTAACACCAACCTAGTAAACATTTACCCTGTGGTGGGAAGTGGGAACCTGCTGACCTACTGGTTTTAYATTTTCCCTTGTCCTGCTTGAGGCAAAAAATTTGTAAAAGCAAAAAAAAAAAAATAGTTTTGAAACATCATGAAAAAGAATTATCAACAAAACCCATCTTTTGCTGCTGAGCTGTGAAGGCACCAGAGGTCACAGGAAAGCCTTGGGGCATCACAGCTCCCTGACAAGGACTTTCCACTCAGCTGGGACCRGCTGGGGTTCCCCACTTGCCTCCARGCCCTGGGACCTRTCCCTGCCAGGGCTTTGCTGCTGCTCAGGATCTGCTCCATGCCCAGGAGCAGAAGGTCCCTCTGGAGCCAAGGTGACACCAGCAGCTCTGCAGGGCTGGGACAGGGCATGGAGCTGCCTTTCCAGCAAGGACAATCCCTTCTCTTGGGTTGAGGTCCACCCGAGCCCCATCTCCAACACGCAGAGGGCTGCTCTGAGCTCCCCCTGCAGTGGTGGAGCCCAGGACCAGAGGGGAGAGCTCAAAGAGCCAAAATGAAGCAGTGCAGAGGATCAGACCCCTTGCAGGACACCTCTCACCCCCCAGCAGAGCAATCCCCGGAGCCTGGGGGCTCCACCACCCCCAGGAAAGGCTCCAAGGCCAGGAGAGCGGGGCCGGGCAGACATGGAGCAAGCTGAGATCTTGAGATCCCAGCAACATCTCCTCGGGACAGAAAGGACCTGCCAAGGACCTGCCAAGGACCTTCCAGAGGGGATCCCGCAGCTCCACCGGCACCTGGAAACCCGCGGGTACCCTCGGGCAGGACAACGCCCTTTCCTGCCCTGATTGTTCTGGGGCTGAGCATCCTGGGCAGGAAACCGGAGAGGAAAAACAAAGCCCTGGGCCCGCGGGAGCAGCTCTGAACACACGGACCAGGTTTGGGGACAGTGGCAGCGGGTGCAGGGACACGGATCTCTCACCTGGGTTGGTGCCAGGACATGGCTCAGCACGCGGAGGGCTTTGGGCACCGGGGGAACCAGAACAAGGAGCCCGATGAGGCTGAAGGAAGCAGGAGCTTYGGCTGATGCTGCAGCAGATGGAAAATCATTTGGTCTAAAGCAAAGGGATCCTACCCAGAGCTGTTTTCAAGGTGAGATCCTCAGAAAGGAGGATCACCAGCTCCTGTGAGCTCCAGCTCAYCTCTCTGCCTCCTCCAGCTCATCCTGGGGGGGCAGGACAGGAGCTCTGGGAGATCCTCACTGCAGAGGAAGAACTGGACACGGAGCTGGGCCCTGGACACCGAGCCGGGCCCCGCACACCGAGCTGGGCCCTGGACACTGAGCCGGGCCCCGGACACCAAGCCGGGCCCCGCACACCGAGCCGGGCCCCGCACACCGAGCTGGGCCCTGCACACCGAGCTGGGCCCTGCACACCGAGCTGGGCCCTGGATATGGAGTCGGGCCCTGGACACCGAGCCGGGCCCCGCACACCGAGCTGGGCCCTGGACACCGAGCCGGGCCCTGGACACTGAGCTGGGCCCCGCACACCGAGCTGGGCCCTGGACACCGAGCCGGGCCCCGCACACCGAGCCGGGCCCCGCACACCGAGCTGGGCCCTGCACACCAAGCTGTGCCCTGGACACGGAGCTGAGCCCTGGATATGGAGCGGGGCCCTGGACACCGAGCTGGGCCCCACACACCAAGCCGGGCCCCGCACACCGAGCTGGGCCCGGCAGTGCAGCAGGACGTGCCTGGTACCTGCTTCTGCAGTGAAACTGTTTTTCTTAGATTACAGAAGAGAATCTTGGGTTTCAGCTGTTTGCTTGCAAGATTTTGCTGCCTCCCCTCCACCTCGCAGAGGAGCCAAAGATAGAAAGCCYGAGCGAGGGAGGGAGGGAGCAGCTGGAGGAAGCCTTTGTGGGGCACGGGGCAGTGCGGGGAGAAAGCTGCGATTTTCAAGAAAAACTTCACCTCGGTGTTTGTCAGCGAGCGAGAGCTCTGCACGGAGCAGGAGATGAGGCTGATAAGATGCTCGCTGAAACCACAGCAAGGCAGGGTACCAGGGGATCCGGGAGGCAGCTGGGTTGACAAACATCCTCCCAGGGCGCCTACCAAGGAGACTGCCAGCCAAAGCCCGGCTCAAACAGGGCCGGGGCACAGGCTGCTGTGACACTGAGGGTGAGCACACACGGCAGGGACCGTGAGGGACATTCCCTCCCTGGGCTGTGAACCCTCACTTCAGTGAGTCCCCACTCCCTGAGCCAACGGGGGAAGAGGCAGCAGAGGAGGAACACAGAGAATCATTCCCAAAGAGCGCCTTGGGCAGTGATTTCTTCTCYAAGCAGCAGATAAAACTCCTGGCACGAGAAGAAAATCTCCTTCTGGAATAACAAGAGCACCTGTGCCTGCAGGATAYCYGTGCCGAGGGGCAYGAACAARYCAGSACATCCCASTGCTCACAGGAGGAAACGAAATCCTGAGTTATGAGTGGGAAATGGTGTTTTGGGAAGAGGAGAGGCACCAGCCTTGGGAGAAAGAATAGGAGCAAGCCCTACCTAGGCAGGCTTTCCGAACTGCAGCACCTCATTTACACCAGAAACGTGATAACTGGGGAGCTCTCAAAGAGCCCCAACTGCAGAGCTGCCCCAGAGCCAGAGATCAGCGCCTGCTCTCACTGTCACTGAGAGCTGGCCTGCAGGAGAGGCTCCCACCGCAGGCCAGGGAAAGCACCTAACGTGCAAAACAGTTTCAGAGTGCTCTGAGTGTCAAACAGCACTTACAGAACGTGACACAACAGGGGCACAGCAGCAGCAGCAGTGTTACACCCAGGGCTGGGCTGCCCTGCTAAACCCCCGACCCACCCCCCTCCGCCCCCACCTCCCCCCCCCAACCTGTACCAGCAGCAGTGTTACACCCCGGCAGGCTGCTACACCCAGGGCTGGCTGCCTGCTCCCCTGCACCAGCAGCAGCATGTTACACCCAGGGCTGGCTGCCCTGCTCCCTGTACCAGCAGCAGCAGTGTTACACCCAGGGCGGGCTGCCTGCTCCCTGTACCAGCAGCAGCAGTGTTACACCCAGGGCTGGCTGCCTGCTCCCCGTTGCACCCAGCAGCAGTGTTACAACCCAGGGCTGCCTGCCCCTCGGCAGTGTTACACCCAGGGCTGGCTGCCTGCTCCCCTGCACCAGCAGCAGCAGTGTTACACCCAGGGCTGGCTGCCTGCTCCCCCTGACCAGCAGCAGTGTTACACCCAGGCGGGCTGCCTGCTCCCCCTGACCAGAGCAGTGTGTACACCCAGGGCTGGCTGCCTGCTCCCCCTGTACAGCAGCAGCAGTGTTACACCCAGGGCTGGCTGCCTGCTCCCCTGTACCAGCAGCAGCAGTGTTACACCCAGGGCTGGCTGCCTGCTCCCCTGTACAGCAGCAGCAGTGTTACACCCAGGGTGGCTGCCTGCTCCCCTGACCAGCAGCAGTGTTACACCCAGGGCTGGCTGCCTGCTCCCCCTGTACCAGCAGCAGTGTTACACCCAGGGCTGGCTGCCTGCTCCCCTGTACCACAGCAGCAGTGTTACACCCAGGGCTGGCTGCCTGCTCCCCTGTACACAGCAGCAGTGTACACCCAGGGCTGGCTGCCTGCTCCCCCTGTTCCCAGCATCCCGTATCTCCGAGCAAGGGCACCCAGCAAGCCCCAGATGCCCAGCAGGGCAGGGCTGACCCTGCTGTGGGACCCGCAGAGGGGAGAGGAGGGGCTCAGGCTCAGCCCCAGCCACAGAGGCAGCGCTGTGCCCGCTCAGCGCCCGTGGTTTCATCGCCGGCCCCTCCCGGCCCAGCCCGGCCCTGGGATCAGAGCAGGAAACCCACAGGGGGRTCAGAACAGCCTAAGACGAGTCAGCCGCACTCCAAGCCCTCCATCCCAGCCCCGGGTGTCGCTGCCAAGGGGTTATTCAATGGGATTTCCCAAATCCCAGCCCCAGGATTACCTGTGTTAGCAGCCACGATTTAAGGCTGGGCTTGGGAGGTGAAGGATCTGTGAACGCCAGAAAAATAAACCCGAGAGTGAAAACAAACAACAACGGCTCCAAAGTGCAACCGTCTTTGTTTGGGAGATTTGGAGATAAAGGCTCCACTGAAAGAAAGGAAAAAATCCAAAATATCGGGAGCAGAGTCCCAGCACTGCCCACCCCAGCTGCCCTCGGCTCTGGGATGTGCTGTCCCCCAGCTGATAAAGGCCCAGAGAGGCTGCTGCAGCATCAGGAGCAGGACTCACAGCACCCCCAGGGTGAAACAAGCCCATGGGGCTCCCAGCATCACGAACAGCTGCCAAGGGYGCACCTCTGCCCCATCCCTCCACAGGAACGGCCCTGATGATAACGGAGATGCATGATCTGAAATTTAGGATTGYGCTGTCCCAAGRGTGTGCAACCAAAGCTGCAAACRGAACCACAGGKGGAYCAAAACCAGGGCTGCGAGAGACTCAGCAGAAAGAACAAAATAGTTTGAGAAACTGTTCTGAGGTGAGGGAATTCCTCAGTGAATGGAGAGGATGCCAAAGAAATCAATCTGCCCAGAGGGTGCACAAGGAGAGACGAGCAGAGTCTCAAGGAGTCAGAACAAAACCTTGCAACTCATAATTTCAAAACAGTGTTTGCCCTCATCTGCCTGTGATTCAAAAAGCAAAAATCGAGCCAGAAAAAAATGAAACTTCTCACTCCTGATCAACAGAGACGTTMTGCTCCACACATCAGTTTAGATTCACAGAGCAAAGAGCAAGCCCCCAGCAGGSCAGCCCTCCCTGGGAGCAGTGGTACCCACCCAGGTGTTTCACCTGCCCCAGTGAGGGTTCCTCTGCTGCTTTGCCCTCCTGCAGCATCCCTGAGACATCCCAAACCTGGAGCTCRGACTGCTCCTGTGGCTCCAGAGCTCCCAGTCACTCAGTTCCACTCCCTGTGGAAACACTGGTGGCTCCCTGGGACCAGGGACAGGCTTGAACCCCCTGTGAGGGCAGGTGAAACACCTGGCTCCGAGTGGGGAACCTCAGCAACCCCTGCACAGGAGGCAGAGCTCCTGCCCTGGGCAGAGCCCAGAGAGGGGCTGGGGTCTCCTCCCTGGGGTATTCCAGAGGTGCCTGGACACAGCCCTGTGCCCCTGTGCCCCCTGTGCCCTGAGCTCTGGCCCTGCTGGAGATGAGCCCCTGGGATCCCTTCCAGCCTGGCCCACCCTGGSATTCTGGGATCTGAGGGCACCTTAAACCCCTCCGAGCTGCTATGAAATCCATCACCAGAACGATCCCGTGCTTGTCTCAGCTTCTCCACCTTTTCTATTTTAACCGCAGCACTCACAGCTCAGGTCTCACCTGGGCACTGGGGGCTGGTTCTGTGAGGTGCCTGGATGAGCTTTTGTAAACATTTCATTATTTTTAAATAGGAGCAGCCCAGGCTGAGCCGAGGGAGGTCCCMCCAGCCCAGAGGAGGCTCAGGGCACATCCCGAGCTCCCACCTCAGCACTGCCGGGCTGGCAGCAGCTCATTCCCCTTCTCACTCACCTCCGGGGAGACCTCGCGRTGTTTCTGAGCTTTTTAACCTCAAAACGCCGACCCAAAGTAGCTGCGGGGTTATTTTAGCGGAGCTCAGGCTGGCGGCTCCCGCGGCAGCTCCCGGTGCCCCSGGCAGGGATCAAAGGACACCGGAGCTGATGGGGGTCCCGGCTCCCTCGGGAACGTCCCGCACTCTCCAAATTAACGCGGGGGGTGTAAAGACACGGCTAATTAGCCGGCCTGGCCCCTGCGCGATTAGGGGCAGCCAATTAGCGGCAATTCGCTGTCCCGGCGGCGGCTCCGCGCTGGATGAACACTCGCGCTGCTCTGGAGGGCAGCTCCCACGGGGAGAAAGGGCAAGTGCTCCTCGGTCCCTGCTCTGGGACACCTCGCCGGGGTTTGCTGCTCTGCTCCCAGCTCTGGGACACCTCGCCGGGGTTTGTGCTCTGCTCCCCAGCTCTGGGACACCTTGCCTGTATTTGTGCTCTGCTCCCCTGCTCTGAGACCCCTCGCCGGTGTTTGTGCCCTGCTCCCCAGCTCTGGGACACCTCACGGTGTTTGTGCTCTCGTCCCCAGCTCTGGGACACCTCGCCGGGTTTGTGCTCTCGGTCCCTGCTCTGGGACACCTCGCCGGGGTTTGTGCTCTGCTCCCAGCTCTGGGACACCTCGCCAGGGTTTTGTGCTCTCCTTCCCAGAGGAGAGAGAGCAGAAACCAACGTTTCTCTCTCTGTGCCCCCAGAGCTCCTTCCCGGAGCCGCAGCAGCTCTGTCAGTACATCGGGGGCAGCGTTGGAGCTCCTCCTGTGCCGGGCACTTRGCTCCTTGGCACAAACACCCAAAACTGAAATCAGTGACCTGCCCGCGGTGTTCCGGGGTGAGGAGCTCTCCCAGCTTGAGGGGCACCCTCAAGCTCGGTGTTTAAAGAGTTGTTGGGTTTTTCCCTGCCCCAGCGCTCCGTCTGTGACTCAGCAGCACCGGGAGTTCCCCCAGGCCCCCCGGGGGTCCCAGTGCCCAACAAGGGGGGACAAGGACCCAGCASCCATCACCTCCCAGGCTGCTCACCCCTAAGGGAATGCAACACAGGCTGCTGCTGTCCAGTGCTCCCAGAGGGACCCACAAGTCCGTGATCAAAGCCCAGAGTTGGGTGAGACCTCTCTGTGCCTCAGTTTCCCCTCCAGCAGCAGCGGCCGAGGCTCCCGCTCAGCACAGTCCCTCAGCTGCAAAGGTAAAAGTCAATTTTCTTTCATCCTCTCACTTTTATCTCCTACGGTAACCTTCCCAGTCCCACTTATAAACCTGGCAGGCAAAGCTGGCAGAACAGGACATGCCAAAAAAGCATTTTTATCATAAAACATCCTAATTCTTCACCGAGGTTATTTCTAACCCGCAAGAACCACTTGCCTTAACCAAGACATCCTGCCACGGGCACCCAGCCACCCATCCTCAAAGTCTCTGAGCAGCAAAACAATGACACACAGCCAGAAGTGCCCATGCAGCAGCAAATTGCAGAAATAAAGCTGCACACGAGAACACCACGTGTTCCCAGCAGCACTGCAAGCAGGGGAGCTGTGGATTCAACCACTGGGACCAGAACTGCCCTGGAACTGCTTTGTTTTGTTGTTGTTGGGTTTTTTTTTAATCTCAAATTTCTCAGAAACAAAATACAGAACTGCCTTGTCCAGAGCCCTGCTGCTGCAGCAAGCACTCAGCTCAGTAAATCTAATTAATGAGCCAGGAAAAGTGTCACTCGTTTGCTAACTACTGCACCCYGGGCTGCCAAACAGACAGATAAAGGATTTAGCTGGGGCCCATTCCAGCCAAAGGAGCTGGGAACCTGGCAGGGAGAGCAGGAGATTAGAGGGGGCTGAAAAGAAAAGGAGAGGAGGGGGAAAGGAAAAACATCCCGCTAGATTAGCACTTTGCAAATGCAGGCATGTAAATCAGCTTAGGTTGGCCATAATGCCACCCTTGTGAGCATCTGGGCACAGCAGCGGGCAGGGCCTGCCCTGAGTGGGGCTGAGGGCCCCAGAGAGCAGCTCCACGGGCACCTGGCAGAGTGGAGCCGTCCTGGAGGGTACAAGAGCTGCTGCTGCAGCCCTCTGTGCTCGGCCACACATCCCAGTGGATTGGCCGCTGGCACCTCGGGTGAGTTTCCTTTTCTCTCAGCTCTTCCAGCCCCTTTCTCCTGCCAGGGCACGTGGAGCAGCAGATCCGATGGCTGGGAGGCCAAGAGCCACGAGGACATCTTGGTATGCGGATGGGATGGGAATGAAGGATCAGGGTCGCAGCAGCTGTAAGGACAAAGGCTGGGATCCCTTTTGATGCAGATTCAAACTCCCAGATTCTTGGGGTTAAATTGCCTGGCCCATCAGGGGGTGAGTCCCTCTCTGCCAGGTGATGCCTTGTTCTGGGGGTGAGGAGCTCTTCCAGCTTTGGGGGGAATCCTAAGAGCCTGTGCTTCCAAGAGTTTTGTTGGGACTCTTCCCTCCCCCAGCTCCATCTGCAGTGGCTGTGCTTGGGAGGCAGCCCTTTGAAGGCCTTATTGCAATTATGAATCTTCCTCTCTTCCCTGGTCTCCGCTTAATTGGCTTTCCTGTGCAAACTTGAGAGAGACCTATTCGGGCCTGCTGGTTAGGAGCGTTGATGGGCTGTTTGGATGCTTGGTGAGACTGCGGGTGATGGAGTTGCTGGTGATGGCTGCTGTGTGTTTGAGCTGCGTTACGAGGAGTGCGTCGGACTTGGAGCGCTGTTTCGAGGGAGCTGCTGTGGAGGGCTTTTTGAGGGGCTGCCTGTTTTCTGGGGAGCTCGGTGTGAGGACTCTGTTTCCGACCGCTGTGTGCATGGAGCTGCTATTCTGGGGAGCTTGTGTGTGATGGAGCTGCTGTGTGTGAGGGCTGGTTTGGAGCTGCTGTTTGTTGAGGACTGCCTGTGGTGTGATGGAGCTTGCTGTTTTCTGGAGGGAGCTGCCTTGTGTGTGGAGCTGCTGGTGTGTGATGGCAGCTTGCTGTTTGCTTGAGGAGCTGCTGTTTTCTGGGGGCTGGCTGAGTCTGTGTGTGATGGAGCTGCTTTCTGGGATTGGGTGTGTGCTGGTTTGCGGAAGCTTGTGCTGTGTGGAGCTCTTTGGCTGGGGGAGCTCTGTGGTGTGATGGAGCTGCTCGTTGAGGAAGCTCTGTGTGTGATGGAGCTGCTGTGTGTGATGAGCTGCTGTGTGTGATGGAGCTGCTGTGCTGGATGGAGTCAGTCTTGGGAGGCTGCTGTGTGGTGAATGGAGCTGCTGTTTTCTGAGGGAAGCTCTGTGTGTGATGGAGCTGCTGTTTGCTGTTTCTGAGGAGCTCTGTGTGGTGTGGAGCTGCTCTCTGGGGCCCTCAGCCCCACTCAGGGCAGGCCCTGCCCGCTGCTGTGCCCAGATGCTCACAGGGTGGCATTATGGCCAACCTAAGCTGATTTACATGCCTGCATTTGCAAAGTGCTAATCTAGCGGGATGTTTTTCCTTTCCCCTCCTCTCCTTTTCTTTTCAGCCCCCTCTAAATCTCCTGCTCTCCCTGCCAGGTTCCCAGCTCCTTTGGCTGGATGGGCCCCAGCTAAATCCTTTATCTGTCTGTTTGGCAGCCCGGGTGCAGTAGTTAGCAAACGAGTGACACTTTTCCTGGCTCATTAATTAGATTTACTGAGCTGAGTGCTTGCTGCAGCAGCAGGGCTCTGGACAAGGCAGTTCTGTATTTTGTTTCTGAGAAATTTGAAGATTAAAAAAAAAAACAACACAACAAAACAAAGGTTCAGGGCAGTTCTGGTCCCAGTGGTTAATCCAAGCTCCCCTGCTTGCAGTGCTGCTGGGAACACGTGGTGTTCTCGTGTGCAGCTTTATTTCTGCAATTTGCTGCTGCATGGGCACTTCTGGCTGTGTGTCATTGTTTTGCTGCTCAGAGACTTTGAGGATGGGTGGCTGGGTGCCCGTGGCAGGATGTCTTGTTAAGGCAAGTGGTTCTTGCGGGTTAGAAATAACTCGGTGAAGAATTAGGATGTTTTATGATAAAATGCTTTTTTGGCATGTCCTTTCTGCAGGTTTATAAGTGGGCTGAAGGTTACGTAGGAGAAAAAAGTGAGAGGATGAAAGAAAATTGACTTTTACCTTTGCAGCTGAGGGACTGTGCTGAGCGGGCCTCGGCCGGCTGCTGAGGGGAAACTGAGGCACAGAGAGGTCTCACCCAACCTCTGGGCTTTGATCACGGACTTGTGGCGTCCCTCTGGGAGCACTGGACAGCAGCAGCCTGTGTTTGCTTCCCTTAGGGGTGAGCAGCCTGGGAGGTGATGGGCTGTGGGTCCTTGTCCCCCTTTTGGGCACTGGGACCCCGGGGGGCCTGGGGGACTCCCGGTGCTGCTGAGTCACAGACGGAGCGCTGGGGCAGGGAAAACCCAAACTCTTTAAACACCGAGCTTGAGGGTGCCCCTCAAGCTGCGAGAGCTCCTCACCCCCGGAACACCGCGGGCAGGTCACTGATTTTCAGTTTTTGGGTGTTTGTGCCAAGGAGCAATGCCCGGCACAGGAGGAGCTCCAACGCTGCCCGCGTGTCTGCAGAGCTGCTGCGGCTCCGGGAAGGAGCTGCTGGGGGCACAGAGAGAAACGTGTTCTGCTCTCTCCTCGGAAGGAGAGCACAAACACCGGCGTAGGTGTCAAGAGCTGGGAGAGAGCCACAAACCGGCGAGGTGTCAGAGCGGGACCGAGAGACAAACCCGGCGAGGTGTCTCAGAGCTGGGATGGAGAGCAAACACCGGAGGTGTCCCAAGAGCAGGGGAGGTCAACAAACCCCCGGCGAGGTGTGTCCGCAGAGCTGGGGAGCAGAGCAGAAACCGGCAGGTGTCCCACGAGCTGGGAGGAGAGCAGAACCCGGCGAGGGTCCCAGAGCGGCGCGAGGCACAACGGCAGGTGTCCCAGCAGGGAGCGGGGCCGGGGGTTCCCGGCGGGAGAGCAGAGCAAACACCGTGAGGTGTCCCAGAGCGGGACCGGGCACAAAACCCGGCGACGGTCGCAGAGCAGGGAGCAGAGCCAAAACGCAAGGTGTCCCAGAGCTGGGAGAGAGCACAAACCCGGGAGGTGTCCAGAGCTGGGAGCAGAGCCAAACCCCGGAGGTGTCCCGAGCAGGGACCCGAGAGCACTTTGCCCTTTCCCCGTGGGAGCTGCCCTCCAGAGCAGCCCGAGTGTTCTATCCAGCGCGGAGCCGCCGCCGGGCAGGAATTGCCGCTAATTGGCTGCCCCTATCGCGCAGGGCCAGGCCGGCTAATTAGCCGTGTCTTACACCCCCCGCGTTAATTTGGAGAGTGCGGGACGTCCCGAGGGAGCCGGGACCCCCATCAGCTCCGGTGTCCTTTGATCCCTGCCGGGGCACCGGGAGCTGCCGCGGGAGCCGCCAGCCTGAGCTCCGCTAAAATAACCCCGGCAGCTACTTTGGGTCGGCGTTTTGAGGTTAAAAAGCTCAGAAACAGCGCAGGTCTCCCCGGAGGTGAGTGAGAAGGGGAATGAGCTGCTGCCAGCCCGGCAGTGCTGAGGTGCGGAGTCGGGATGTGCCCTGAGCCTCCTCTGGGCTGGGGGACCTCCCTCGGCTCAGCCTGGGCGCTTTTTAAAAATAATGAAATGTTTACAAAAGCTCATCCAGGCACCTCACAGAACCAGCCCCAGTGCCCGGTGAGACCTGAGCTGTGAGTGCTGCGGTTAAAATAGACAGGTGGAGAAGCTGAGACAAGCACGGGATCGTTCTGGTGATGGATTTCATAGCAGCTCGGAGGGTTTAAGTGCCCTCAGATCCCAGAACCAGGGTGGGCAGGCTGGAAGGGATCCAGGGGTCATCTCCAGCAGGGCCAGAGCTCAGGGCACAGGGGCACAGGGGCACAGGGCTGTGTCCAGGCACCTCTGGAATACCCCAGGGAGGAGACCCCAGCCCCTCTCTGGGCTCTGCCCAGGGCAGGAGCTCTGGCTCTGTGTGGGGTTGCTGAGGTTCCCCACTCTGAGCCAGGTGTTTCACCTGCCCTCACAGGGGGTTCAAGCCTGCCCCTGGTCCCAGGGAGCCACACTGTGTTTCCACAGGGAGTGGAACTGAGTGACTGGGAGCTCTGGAAGCCACAGGAGCAGTCGAGCTCCAGGTTTGGGATGTCTCCAGGGATGCTGCAGGAGGGCAAAGCAGCAGACAGGAACCCTCACTGGGCAGGTGAAACACCTGGGTGGGTACCACTGTCCCCAGGAGGGCTGCCCTGCTGGGGGCTTGCTCTTTGCTCTGTGAATCTAAACTGATGTGTGGAGCAAACGTCTCTGTTGATCAGGAGTGAGAATTTCATTTTTTTCTGGCTCGATTTTTGCTTTTTGAATCACAGGCAGATGAGGGCAAACACTGTTTTGAAAATTATGAGTTGCAAGGTTTTGTTCTGACTCCTTGAGACTCTGCTCGTCTCTCCTTGTGCACCCTCTGGGCAGATTGATTTCTTTGGCATCCTCTCCATTCACTGAGGAATTCCCTCACCTCAGAACAGTTTCTCAATATTTTGTTCTTTCTGCTGAGTCTCTCGCAGCCCTGGTTTGTTCTCCCTGTGGTTCGTTTTGCAGCTTTGGTTCTGCACACCTTGGGACAGCTCCAATCCTAAATTTCAGATCATGCATCTCCGTTATCATCAGGGCCGTTCCTGTGGAGGATGGGGCAGAGGTGCTCCCTTGGCAGCTGTTCGTGATGCTGGGAGCCCCCGGGCTTTTTCACCCTGGGGGTGCTGTGAGTCCTGCTCCTGATGCTGCCAGCAGCCTCTCTGGGCCTTTATCAGCTGGGGGACAGCACATCCCAGAGCCGAGGGCAGCTGGGGTGGGCAGTGCTGGACTCTTGCTCCGATATTTTGGATTTTTTTCCTTTCTTTCAGTGGAGCCTTTATCTCCAAATCTCCCAAACAAAGACGGTTGCACTTTGGAGCCGTTGTTGTTTGTTTTCACTCTCGGGTTTATTTTTCTGGCGTTCACAGATCCTTCACCTCCCAAGCCCAGCCTTAAACGTGGCTGCTAACCAGGTAATCCTGGGGCTGGGATTTGGGAAATCCCATTGAATAACCCCTTGCAGCGACACCCGGGGCTGGGATGGAGGGCTTGGAGTGCGGCTGACTCGTCTTAGGCTGTTCTGACCCCCTTGGGTTTCCTGCTCTGATCCCAGGCCGGGCTGGGCCGGGAGGGCCGGCGATGAAACCGCGGGCTGAGCGGGCACAGCGCTGCCTCTGGGCTGGGGCTGAGCCTGAGCCCCTCCTCTCCCTCTGCGGGTCCCACAGCAGGGTCAGCCCTGCCCTGCTGGGCATCTGGGGCTTGCTGGGTGCCCTTGGCTCGGAGATTAGGGATGCTGGGACAGGGGGGAGCAGGCAGCCAGCCCTGGGTGTACACTGCTGCTGCTGGTACAGGGGAGCAGGCAGCCAGCCCTGGGTGTAACACTGCTGCTGCTGGTCAGGGGAGCAGGCAGCCAGCCCTGGGTGTAACACTGCTGCTGGTACAGGGGAGCAGGCAGCCAGCCCTGGGTGTAACACTGCTGCTGGTCAGGGGAGCAGGCAGCCAGCCCTGGGTGTAACACTGCTGCTGCTGTAAGGGGAGCAGGCAGCCAGCCCTGGGTGTAACACTGCTGCTGCTGGTACAGGGGGGAGCAGGCAGCCAGCCCTGGGTGTACACTGCTGCTGCTGGTACAGGGGGAGCAGGCAGCCAGCCCTGGGTGTAAACTGCTTGGTCAGGGAGCTAGCAGCCGCCTGGGTGTAACCTGCTGCTGGTGCAGGGGGAGCAGGAGCCAGCCCTGGGTGTAACATGCTGCTGCTGGTGCAGGGGAGCAGGCAGCCAGCCCTGGGTGTAACACTGCTAGGCAGCAGCCAGCCTGGGTTGTAACACTGCTGCTGGTAAGGGGAGCAGGCAGCCAGCCCTGGGTTGTAACACTGCTGCTGCTGGTACAGGGGAGCAGGCAGCCAGCCCTGGGTGTAACACTGCTGCTGCTGGTACAGGGAGCAGGGCAGCCAGCCTGGGTGTAACATGCTGCTGCTGGTCAGGGGAGCAGGCAGCAGCCCTGGGGTAGCGCCGCGGTGTACACTGGCTGACGGGGGGGGAGGGCAGTGGCGTAGCAGCTGTGAATGCTGCGCTGCTGTCCCTGTTTGTGTCCACGTTCTGTAAGTGCTGTTTTGACACTCGGAGCACTCTGAAACTGTTTTGCACGTTAGGTGCTTTTCCCTGGCCGGCGTGGGAGCCTCCTCTGCAGGCCAGCTCTCAGTGACAGTGAGAGCAGGCGCTGATCTCTGGCTCTGGGCAGCTCTGCAGTTGGGGCTCTTGAGAGCTCCCCAGTTATCACGTTTTCTGGTGTAAATGAGGTGCGCAGTTGGAAAGCCTGCCTGGGTAGGGCTTGCTCCTTTCTTTTCCCAAGGCTGGTGCCTCTCCTCTTCCCAAACACACCAATTTCCCACTCATAACTCAGGAATTTCGTTTCCTCCTGTGAGCATGGGGATGTCCTGTATTGTTCTTTGCCCCTCGCCACGTTATCCTGCAGGCACAGGTGCTCTTGTTATCAGAAGGAGATTTTCTTCTCGTGCCAGGAGTTTTATCTGCTGCTTGAGAAGAAATCACTGCCCAAAGGCCTCTTTGGGAAAATTCTCTGTGTTCCTCTCTGCTGCCTCTTCCCCCGTTGGCTCAGGGAGTGGGACTCCTGAGTGAGGGTTCACAGCCCAGGGAGGGAATGTCCCTCACGGTCCTGCTCGTGTGTGCTCACCCTCAGTGTCACAGCAGCCTGTGCCCCGCGCCTGTTTGAGCCGGGCTTTGGCTGGCAGTCTCCGGTAGGCGCCCTGGGAGGAGTTTGTCAACCCAGCTGCCTCCCGGATCCCCTGGTACCCCTGCCTTGCTGTGGTTTCAGCGACATCTTATCAGCCTCATCTCCTGCTCCGTCCAGAGCTCTCGCTCGCTGACAAACACCGAGGTGAAGTTTTTCTTGAAAATCGCAGCTTTCTCCCGCACTGCCCCGTGCCCCACAAAGGCTTCCTCCAGCTGCTCCTCTCCTCCCTCGCTCCTGGCTTTCTATCTTTGGCTCCTCTGCGAGGTGGAGGGGAGGCAGCAAAATCTTGCAAGCAAACAAGCTGAAACAAGAATTCTCTTCTGTAATCTAAGAAAAACAGTTTCCACTGCAGAAGCAGGTACCAGGCATGTCCTGCTGCACTGGGCCGTCTGTCGGGGCCCCTTGCGGTCCAGCTCGTGTCCAGCCCAGTTCCATTCACGGGCAGCTCGTGTCGCAGGGGCCACGCTCGTGTCAGGGCCCAGCTCGTGTCGGGGCCCAGGCTCGGTGTGCGGGGCCCCGGCTCGGTGTCCAGGGCCAGCTGGTGTCGGCGCTCAGTGTCACGGGCCCGGTCGGTGTCCAGGGCCCAGCTCGGTCGTGTCCAGGGCCCGCTCCATATCCAGGCCCCGCTGGCGGTGTGCAGGGCCCAGCTCGGTGTGGGGCCCAGCTGGTGTCCGGGCCCGGCTCGGTGTGCGGGGCCCGGCTCCTTATCCGGGGCCCGAGCTCCGTGTCCAGGGCCACAGCTCGGTGTGCGGGCCCGGCTTGGTGTCCAGGGCACAGCTCAGTTCTTAGTTCTTCCTCTGCAGTGAGGATCTCCCAGAGCTCCTGTCCTGCCCCCCAGGTGAAGCTGGAGGAGGCAGAGAGTGAGCTGGAGCTCACAGGAGCTGGTGATCCTCTTTTCTGAGGATCTCACCTTGAAAACAGCTCTGGGTAGGATCCTTTGCTTTAGACCAAATGATTTTCCATCTGCTGCAGCATCAGCCAAGCTCCTGCTTCCTTCAGCCTCATTGGCGCTCCTTGTTCTGGTTCCCCGGTGCCCAAAGCCCTCTGGTGGCTGAGCCACGTCCTGGCACCAACCAGGTGAGAGATCTGTGTCCCTGCACCCGCTGCCACTGTCCCCAAACTGGTCCGTTGTTCAGAGCTCTCCGCGGGCCCAGGGCTTTGTTTTTCTCTCCGGTTTCCTGCCCAGGAAGCTCAGCCCCAGAACAATCGGGGCAGGAAAGGGCGTTGTCCTGCCGCAGGGTACCCGCGGGTTTCCCAGGTGCCGGTGGAGCTGCGGGATCCCTCTGGAAGGTCCTTGGCAGTTCCTTCTAGGTCCTGTCCCGAGGAGATGTTTGCTGGGATCTCAAGATCTCAGCTTGCTCCATGTCTGCCCGGCCGCTCTCTCTGGCCTTGGAGCCTTTCCTGGGGGTGGTGGAGCCCCCAGGCTCCGGGGATTGCTCTGCTGGGGGGTGAGAGGTGGTCCTGCAAGGGGGTCTGATCCTCTCACTGCTCATTTTGACTCTTTGAGCTCTCCCCTCTGGTCCTGGCTCCCACCACTGCAGGGGGAGCTCAGAGGCAGCCTCTGCGTGTGGAGATGGGGCTCGGGTGGACCTCAACCCAAGAGAAGGGAGGTCCTTGCTGGAAGGCAGCTGCCTGCCCTGTCCCAGCCCTGCAGAGCTGCTGGTGTCACCTTGGCTCCAGAGGGACCTTCTGCTCCTGGGCTGGAGCAGATCCTGAGCAGCAGCAAAGCCCTGGCAGGGAAGGTCCCAGGGCGTGGAGGCAAGTGGGGAACCCAGCGAGGTCCCAGCTGAGTGGAAAGTCCTTGTCAGGGAGCTGTGATGCCCCAAGGCTTTCCTGTGACCTCTGGTGCGCTTCACAGCTCAGCAGCAAAAGATGGGTTTTGTTGATAATTTTTTTCATGATGTTTCAAAACTTTTTTTTTTTTTGCTTTTCACAAATTTTTTGCCTCAAGCAGGACAAGGGAAAATTAAAACCAGTAGGTCAGCAGGTTCCCACTTCCCACCACAGGGTAATGTTTAACTAGGTTGGTTGTAAATTAACAGAAATATTTATTTGTCTGTTCACCTTTGTGTCCCACAGAGATGAATGAAGCCTCTTAACTAAGCAATCCTGGATGAGAAATTCCCCAAGGGTCTGGCACCCATGCAAGGACAAGCTTCACAGATTATCTTGGGATACTTAACAGAGCTTTGGTGTGCTGGGCCTTCTCTCACTCAACTTTATATCAGTGTTTTTTAAGAAATAACTTGTTAGAAATTTTATGATAATTTAATAATTAAAAATATATAATAATTTTATAATAATTCATTATTATAAATTGCCCTTTAGGATGATCTCACACCTTCAGAGGGGAGGGGTTCAACCTTGCCCTGAGTCCTGATGCTGGGAATTGTTGGGCATCTGTTGACAATGGGGCAAAACCTTGGGCAGGGTTCTCTGAGAACTTGGGACTCTTAAACAAAGGGCGCTGTCCCTGCTGTGTGGAGTGGGCTGAGCCATCTCTGGGGTGGTGCCACATGGGGCTTCTTAACACCCTCACAAAAAGAAAGCATTTTCCAAACCCTTGACCTCAGCACTTGTTTTTTTCTTGGTGTTCTCAGATGCTTAACAGGGCTCCCGAAGTCAGATTGCATTCTCCAGTCCCCCTGTCACCTGCTCAGCGTGGGTGGCAAAGGAGGGGACAGCAGCAAAGTTTCTGCTCGCGTTGTGGTGGACGAAGCCCAGCTTTCCCACGGGAATGCTTCCATAAGCACTGCCCTGGGAGAGGAGGCTCAAGGCTCCCGTGTGGTCCATGGCCACGCAGGAAAAAGCGCCCCAGGAGTGCATTCTTGTGGTTTGAAAGTGACAGCAATATCAGGGTGGGTTTTATTTCACGTTCCCTCCCGTTGTGTGCCAAGGCAGGTGGGAAGGGATGCTGGGGTTGCTGGGGGGTGAGGAGCCCGTTCCCCCCCGAGGGCTGAGCTGGTTTTTGAGCTGGCTGGTGCAGGGGTGTCTGTGAGTCACCCTGGCTCTTACTCACTGCCTTTCTCCTGCCTCCAGCCTGGCCGAGGCTGGCTCGATTTCCGCGCTCCCTCGTGGCACGCAGCGCTCCTGGCACTGGGCACAGGTAAAGGCTCTGCTGCCAGAGCCAGTTTAAGCCTCTGGCAGTGAGGAAGGAGCCCAGGAGCCCCTTGGGGTGAGGGGAGCAGGGCACTGGGCAGATCAGTGGTGCTTGGGGTGTGCTGGCTGGTTCCCTCTGGGGAGCTGGCTGGTGGCTCCCTCTCTGGGGCAGGGCCTGGAGGTGGCTCCCCTGCGCTCCAGGGAGCTCCAGCAGCGCAGGCTCAAGCTCTCCTGAGCCCTTCCAGGGAGCTTTCTGGTGGTCTTCCCTGGGAGCAGGGCTCCCTCAGCTCCCAGGCAGCTCAGCACAACCAGGCTCAGCTCTCCTGAGCCATTCCAGGGAGCTGCTGGTGGCTCCTCTCTGGCAGGACTGGAGGTGGCTCCCTCGCGCCTCCCAGGAGCTCCAGCAGCCCAGGGTCAGCTCTCCTGAGCCCTTCCCAGGCAGCTGCTGGCATGAGTGGAGGCTGGGTGGGAGGTGGCCGTGCCTTGGGGACACGGGGCAGGGAGGGCTCTGGACCTCTGCCAGGTCACAGTGGCTCTGGGACGGGGTGGCTGGGGCTGGGTGGGCACAGCCATTGCTGGGTGCTGGCCCCCAAATTCGGCAAAATGGGCAGAGAATTGGGTGGTTTAGGATCTCTGGGAATGACGTGGCTGTGTGGCATGGGTGCTGTCCAGCGCTCCAAAGCAAGGGCTGCATTGCACGTGGTTTGTAGGATTGGCAACTTTATTTCTTCTTACTCGATTGTTTTTGTGCATTTTGTTGCTTCTAAAACAAGAGGCAGAGAATGTGTTGGCTGGACCATCTCAGTGCTTTGGGAGAGGGGGACACTGCCCCAGGGTTCCCTCTGGGCTGCAGGGCAGGAGGGAATGGGCAACCTGGGCACCTCTGATTGCTCAGGTCAGGAACATCTCTGTTGCTGTCCCGGTGTCCCAGACACGTGTGGATTGGCTGGGTAAAACCTTCCTGGGCAGCACAGGCTCTGCCAGCCACCGGTTCAGGTGGCAGCTGGGCCCTGGAGCAGAGTGGGATGTGGCAGGGCTGCAGGCACAATTTCACAATGTCCCTCGTGTGCTGGGCTCACATCCCCTCGGTGTTTTCCCCATTGCCAACAGGGGCACGTGGAATTTCCTTCACGGTGGCTGAGTGGCAGCAAGGGGACAGCTCTGCAGCCTTCCCTGCCACTTGGGTGGGTTTGTGACCATGGCCAGTGAGCACTGAGCCACCGAGGGCAACCCTTCATTACACTCTCCTCTTCTTTCCCTTCAATCCAGGAGATGAGTTAAATGCAGCACACCACATGCACGGAGGACAGGATCCACACGCGCTGGAGCGGTGCTGCCACGGGCTGGGCGGGACGCTGTGGCCAGCAGATGGGCTGGTAGGTGACCTTAACCATGGCCCTTCTCTCTCCTTGGGGTTCCCCTGAGCCATGCCTGGTGCCTCACCCAGGATTCTGGGTCCAGGGAGCTGCTGTGCTGTCCTGCTGGGTGTCCTCAACCCGCAGGGCCTCTTGGGTTAGGGGAGCTGCTGGTGCTGTCCTTCGCTGGGTGTCTCACCCAGAGCTCTGGGTTAGGGGAGGCTGCTGGTGCTGTCCCTGCTGGGTGTCTCACCCAGAGCTCTAAGGTTAGGGGAGCCTGTCTGGTGCTGTCCCTGCTGGGGTCTCACCAGAGCTCTGGTCACAGGGAGGCTGCTGGTGCTGTCCCTGCTGGGTGTCTCACCCAAGGGCTCTGGGTTAGGGGAAGGCTGCTGGTGCTGTCCTGCTGGGTGTCTCACCCAGGGCTCTCTCTGGTCACAGGGAGCTGCTGGTGCGTCTGGGGCTGGGTGTCTCACTCCGAGCGTCTGGGTCACACAGGGAGCTGCTGGTGCTGTCCCTGCTGGGTGTCTCACCCAGGCTCTGGTCACAGGGAGCTGCCTGGTGCTGTCCTGCTGGGTGTCTTCACCCAGGGCTCTGTTAGAAGGAGCTCAGGTGCTGCTGGAGGCCCTTTCCCCTTCCAGGGCTCAGTCCAGAGGTGGGCATCCAGTCTGGCTGTGCTCCTGGGCATTTTGCTGGAATAAAAAGGATGTTTCCAAGGGCTCTGACCGGTCATGCAGCCTGGCCATGTAAGGGATCAGCAGGGCAGTGCTGTGGGTGGTCAGCTGTCCCTGAGTGAGCTGGGCAGAGGACAGGGCTCTGCTTCAGCCCAGGGAAGCTCCTTTCTGTGCAAATCAGCCAGCTAGCTCTTTGGTGCTAGCTGCCCTCAAGGCAGGGCTGGGATTGTGCTGCATTGTCACACACAGCACGGGGATGTTGTTATCAGCACACGGGGGAATGTGTTATCAGCCCCAGCCCTGGTCAGATAACCATCGTGGTGGCCATAAAGAGCTGAGCTTGCTCAGGGGGCTGTGAAGGGATTGGGGCTGGCGTGGTGAAGGCTAGAGCCAAGCAACAAGAGAAATATTTCCTGAATGTCGTTCTGACCTTTCTGCTTGTAGCTGGCGATAATCACTGCCAACCCTCTTGTGGATGAAATCTGGGGGCGTCAGCTTCTCATTTCCTTCTTGTCTGTGCAGTTCTTTCAATCCTTTCGCTTTTTCCTTTTCTCCAACCAAGACCAATCAAAGAGGGGAGACAGGACCTACCCTGCTGCCAGCTCCCAGAAGGAATCCCTTTGGTCCACCTCACAGAACACTGGATTGTTTCTATTTCATGTGTAGCATCACCTGGGGATCAGTTTGGGCAGTCCTGCCCAGATTCTGTGGTCCTTCCTTTCCCTGCTCACTGGGAGGACAGGCCCTGAGTGTGACCCACATTGCTGGTTCCTGGAAACGCAGCCTCGTGCCTGGCACGTGTGACACAGCAATGGCCAGAGCAGCCGCTGTGTGCCCCTGTGCCCCCAGAGAGCAGGGCAGTGTGTGCCCCCTGTGCCCCAGAGCAGGGCAGTGTGTGCCCCCAGAGAGCAGGGCAGTGTGTGCCCATGGAACAGGGCAGTGGTGTGCGCCATGGAAACAGGGCAAGCGGTGTGCCCCCAGAGCAAGGGCAGCGTGTCCCAGAGAGCAGGGCAGTGCCCAGAGCCACCTCTGCTGTAATTACATCAATCAGTTCCCTTGTCACTCACAGCTCTCAACCCGCAGTCCTTCGCCTCATAGTTTCTGCAGCTCATCAGCAAAGATCTGGGGTTGCTAGGGCCAGGCTTGGGCTGGGGGCTGTGCTGCCCCATGAGCCCCACCACAGCACATGTCCATGGCTCCCCAGGCCCTTCC
>NDFG01000035.1:410030-479566 GCA_002167245.1 Sporophila hypoxantha
CTGCACGCCCAGAAGACCCTGGGGCAGGTGTCCTCTCCAAGCACTGAGATGGGTCCAGCCAACACATTTTCTCTGCCCTCTTGTTTAGAAGCAAACATAAAATGCACAAAAAACAATCGAGTAAGAGAAAGAAAGTTGCCATCCTACAAAACCACGTTTGCAAGGCAGACCCTTGCTTTGAGCCTGGACAGTCACCCAGCCACACCAGCCACGTCATTCCAGAGATCCTAAACCACCCAATTCTCTGCCCATTTGGCCTGAATTGGGGCCAGCAACCCAGGCAATGAACTGTGCCCACCGCAGCCCCAGCCCACCCCTGTCCCAGAGCCACTGTGACTGGCAGAGAGGCCTCCAGAGGCCCTCCCTGCCCCGGTGTCCCCAGCACGGGCCAACCTCCAAACCCCAGCCACCCCTGCCAGCAGCTCCCTGGAAAAGGGCTCAGGAGAGCCTGAGGCGCTGGCTGCTGGAGCGCCTGGGAGCGCAGGGAGCACCTCCAGTCCTGCCCAGAGAGGAGGCCACCAGGGCAAGTCCTGGAATGGCTCAGGAGAGCTGAGCCTGGGCTGTTGGAGCTGCCTGGGGACTGAAAGGAGCCACCTCCAGGCCCGTTGCCCAGGACGAGAAGACCCAGGAAGCTCCCTGGAAGGGCTTCAAGGAGAGCTGAGCCTGGCTGCTGGAGGCTCCCTGGAGCGCAGGAGCCCACCTCCAGCCCTGCCCCAGAGAGGGGAGCACCAGCCAGCTCCCCAGAGGTAACAGCACGACACGCCAAGCAACCACATCTGCCCAGTGCCCAAATGCTTCCCCTCCACCCCAGAGGGGGCTCCTGGGCCTTCCTCCTACTGCCCAGAGGCTGAACTGGCTCTGCAAGCAGGAGAGCCTTTACCTGTGCCCAGTGCCAGTAGCGCTGGTGCCACGAGGGAGGCGGAAATCGAGCCCAGCACTCGGCCAGGGCTGAGGCAGGAGAAAGAAAGGCAGTGAGTAAGAGGCCCAGGGTGACTCCACAGACACCCCTGCACCAGCCAAGCGCAAAAACCAGTCAGCCCTCGGGGGGGAACGGGCTCCTCACCCCGGCAACCCAGCATCCCTTCCACCTTGCCTGCACACACGGAGGGGAACGTGAAAAATAAAACCCACCCTGATATTGCATTGTCACTTTCAAACCACAGAAATGCCACTCCTTGGGGCGGCGTTTCCTGCTGTGCCTATGGACCACACGGGGCCTTGAGCCTCCTCTCCAGGGCATTGCTTATGGAGCATTTTCCCGTGTGGGAAAGGCCTGTCAGTCCACCACAACGGAGCAGAAACTTTGCATGCTGTCCCCTCCTTGCCACCCACCCGCTGAGCACGGTGACAGGGGACTGGAGAATGCAATCTGACTTTCCGGGGAGCCCTGTTAAGCATCTGAGAACACAAGAAAAACAAGTCTGAGGTCAAGGGTTTGGGAAAATGCTTTGCTTTTTGTGAGGGTGTTGAGAAGCCCATGTGGCACCACCCCAAGAGATGGCTCAGCCCACTTCCACACAGGCAGGGACAGCGCCTTTGTTTGAAAGAAGTCCCAAGTTCTCAGAGGAACCCTGTCCCAAAGTTTGCCCATTGTCAAACAGATTGCCCAACAATTCCCAGCAGGCAGACTCAGGGGGGGGGGGGGGGGGGGGGGGGGGGGGGGGGGGGGGGGGGGGTGGGGGGGGGGGGGGGGGGGGGGGGTGGGGGGGGGGGGGGGGGGGGGGGGGGGGGGGGGGGGGGGGGGGGGGGGGGGGGGGGGCAAGGTTGAACCCCTCCCCTCTGAAGGTGTGAGCATCCTTAAAGGGGCAAATTTATAATAATGAATTATTATAAAATATTTAATTTTTAATTATTAATTTATTTATCATAAATTTCTAACAAGTTATTTTCTTAAAAACCACTGATTTAAAGTGAGTGAGAGGAAGGCCCAGGCACACCCAAAGCTCTGTAAGTATCCAAGATTATCTGGTGAACTGTCCTTGCATGGGTGCCAGGACCCCTTGGGAATTTCCATCCAGGATTGCTTAGTAAGAGGCTTCATTCATCTCTGTGGGACACAAGGTGAACAGACAAATTTAAATATTTCTGTTAATTCAACACCAATCCTAGTAAACATTTAACCCTGTGGTGGGAAGTGCGGAACCTGCTGACCTACTGGTTTTAGATTTCTCCCTTGTCCGGCGTTGAGCAAAAAATTTGTAAAAAGCAAAAAAAAAAATAGTTTGAAACAGCAGGAAAAAGAAGGTATCAACAAAACCCATCTTTTGCTGCTGAGCTGTGAAGGCACCAGAGGTCACAGGGGAAAGCTTGGGGGCATCACAGCTCCCTGACAAGGACTTTCCACTCAGCTGGGGACCCGCTGGGGTTCCCACTTGCTCCACGCCCTGGGACCTTTCCCTGCCAGGGCTTTGCTGACCTGCTCAGGATTCTTGCTCCATGCCCAGGAAGCAGAAGGTCCCTCTGAGCCAAGGGACACCAGCAGCTCTGCAGGGCTGGGACAGGCACGGAGCTGGCCTCCCGCAAGGCCCTCCCTTCTCTTGGTGAGGTCCACCCGAGCCCCATCTCCAGCACGCAGAGGACTCCTCTGAGCTCCCCCTGCAGTTGGTGGGAGCCCAGGACCAGAGGGTAGAGCTCAAGAGCCAAAATGAAAAGCAGGCAGAGGATCAGACCCCTTGCAGGACAACCTCTCACCCCCAGCAGAGCAATCCCGGAGCCTGGGCGGCTCCACCACCCCCCAGGAAAGGCTCCCAAAGGCCAGGAGAGCCAGGGCCGGGCCAGACATGAGACAAGCTGAATCTTGAGATCCCAGCAACATCTCCTCGGGACAGAAAGACCTACCAAGGGACCTTTCCAGAGGGGATCCCGCACTCCCACCGGCACTGGAACACCCGCGGGTACCCTCGGCAGGACAACGCCCTTTTCCTCCCTGGATTGTTCTGGGGCTGAGCATCCCTGGGCAGGAAACCGGCAGAGGAAAAACAAAGCCCTGGTGGCCCGCGGGAGCAGCTCTGAACACACGGACCAGGTTTGGGGACAGTGAAGCGGGGTGCAGGACACGGATCTCTCCACCTGGGTTGGGTGCCCCAGGACATGGCTCAGCACGCGGAGGCTTTGGGGCACCGGGGGAACCAGAAACATCAAGGGAGCCCGATGAGGCTGAAGGAAGCAGGAGCTTAGGCTTGATGCTGCACAGATGGAAAATCATTTTTGGTCTAAACAAAGGATTTCCTACCCAGAGCTGTTTTCAAGGTGAGATCCTCAGAAAGGAGGATCACCAGCTTCCTGTGAGCTCCAGCCTCAGCTCTCTGCCTCCTCCAGCTCAACCTTGGGGGGGCAGGACAGCGAGCTCTGGGAGATCCTCACTGCAGAGGAAGAACTGGACACGGAAGCTGGGCCCTGGGACACCTAGCCGTGGCCCCGCACACCGAGCTGAGGGCCCTTGGGACACTGAGCCGGGCCCCGGACACCAAAGCCGGGCCCCGCACACCGAGCCGGGCCCCGCCACACCGAGCTGGGCCTGGCACCACCGAGCTGGGCCCTGCACACGACTGGGCCCTGGATATGGAGTCGGGCCCCTGGACACCGAAGCCGGGCCCGCACACCGAGCTGGGCCCTGGACAACCGAGCCGGGCCCTGGGGACACTGAGCTGGGCCCCGCACACCGGAGCTGGGCCCTGGACACCGAAGCCGGGCCCCGCACACCGAGCCGGGCCCCGCACACCGAGCTGGGCCCTGCACACAAGCCTGTGCCCTGGACACGGAGCTGAGCCCTGGATAGGAGCGGCGGCCCTGGACACCGAGCTGGGCCCCACACACCAAGCCGGGCCCGCACAACGAGCTGGGCCCGGCAGTGCAGCAGGACGTGCTGGTACCATTGCTTCTGCAGTGAAACTGTTTTTCTTAGAATTACAGAGAGAAATCTTAGCGTTTCAGCTTGTTTTGCTTCGCAAAGATTTTGGCTGCCTCCCCGTCCCACTCGCAGAGGACCATAAGATAGAAAGCCGGAGCGAGGGAGGGAGGGAGCAGCTGGAGGAAGCCTTTTGTGGGGCACGGGGCAGTGCGGGGAGAAAAGCTGCATTTTTCAAGAAAAAACTTTCACCTGCGGTGTTTGTCAGCGAGCGAGAGCTTCTGCACGGAGCAAGGAAGATGAGGCTTGATAAGATGCTCGCTTGAAACCACAGCAAGCAGGGTTACCAGGGGATCCGGCGAGGCAGCTGGTTGTTGACAAAACATCCTCCCAGGGGCGCCTACCTGAGGAGACTGCCAGCAAAGCCCGGCTCAAACAAGGGCCGGGGCAAGGCTTGCTGTGACATGAGGGTTGAAGCACCCACGACAGGGGACCGTGAGGGACATTCCCTCCCTGGGCTGTGAAACCCCTCACTCCAGCGAGTGCCCACTTCCCTGAGCCAAACGGGGGAAGAGGCAGCAGAGGAGGAACACAGAGAATCATTCCCAAAGAGCCTTGGGCAGTGATTTCTCTCAAAGCAGCAGATAAAACTCCCTGGCACGAGAAAGAAAATTCTCCTTCTGGAATACAAGAGCACCTGTGCCTCGGATAGCGGTGCCGAGGGCAGGAACAACACAGCACAGCCAGTGCTCACAGGAGGAAACGAAATCCTGAGTTTATGAGTGGGAAATGGTTTGTTTTGGGAAGAGGAGAGGCACCAGCCTTGGGAGAAAGAACAGGAGAAGCCCTTACCCAGGCAGGCTTTCCAAACTGCACGTCCTCATTTACACAGAAACGTGATTAACTGGGGAGCTTCAACGAGCCCCAACTGCAGAGCTGCCCCAGAGCCAGAGATCAGCGCTCTGCTCTCACTGTCACTGAGAGCTGGCCTGCAGAGAGCCTCCCAACCGCAGGCCAGGGAAAGCACCTAAACGTTGCAACAAACAGTTTTCAGAGTGCTCTGAGTGTCAAACAAGCACTTACAGAACGTTACACAACAGGGGCAACAGCGGCGCAGCAGCAGTGTTACACCCAGGGCGGCTGCCTGCTCCCCTGTACCAGCCAGCAGTGTTACAACCCAGGGCTGGCTGCTACACCCAGGGCGGCTTGGCCTGCTCCCCTGCACAGCAGCAGCAGTGTTACACCCAGGCTGGCTGCCTGCTCCCCTGCTACCAGCAGCAGGTGTTTACACCCAGGGCTGGGCTGCTGCTCCCCTGTACCAGCATGCAGTGTTACACCCAGGGCTAGGCTGCCTGCTCCCCAGTTACCAAGCAGCAGTGTTACACCCAGGGCTGGCTGCTACACCAGGGCTGGCTGCCTGCTCCCCTGCACCAAGCAGCAGCAAGTGTTACCCCAGGGCTGGCTGCCTGCTCCCCTGAACAGCAGCAGTGTTACACCAGGGCTGGGCTGCCGGCTCCCCCTGAACCAGCAGCAGTGTTTACAACCCAGGGGCTGCTGCCTGCCTCCCTGTACCAGGAAGCAGCAGTGTTACACCCAGGGCTGGCTGACCTGCTCACCCCTGTACCAGCAGCAGGGCAGTGTTACACCCCAGGCTGGCTGCCTGCTCCCCTGTACAGAGCGCAGTGTTACACCCAGGGCTGGCTGCCTTGCTCCCCTGAAACCAGCAGCAGGTTACACCCAGGGCTGGCTGCCTGCTTCCCCTGCTACCCAGCAGCAGCAGTGTTACACCCAGGGCTTGGCTGGCCTGCTCCCCTGTACCAGCAGCAGCCAGTTGTTACACACCAGGGCTGGCTGCCTGCTCCCCTGTTACCAGGCAGTGCAGCAGCTGTTTACACCCAGGGCTGGCTGCCTGCTCCCCCCGTACCCAGCATCCCATAACCCTGAGCAGGGCACCCAGCAAGCCCCAGATGCCCAGCAGGCAGGGCTGACCCTGCTGTTTTCCCACTTTTTTTTTTTTTTTTTTTCTTGGGACCCGCAGAGGGGAGAGAGGGGCTCAGCTCAAGCCCCAGCCAAGAGGCAGCGCTGTGCCCGGCTCAGCGCCCGTGGTTTCATCCCGGCCCCTCCCGGCCCAGCCCGGCCCTGGGATCAGAGCAGGAAACCCACAGGGGGTCTCAGAACAGCCTAACGACGAGGCAGCCGCCACTCCCAAAGCCCTCCATTCCCAGCCCGGTGTCCGCTCCGGGGTTATCTCAATCGGGATTTCCCAAATCCCAGCCCAATACCTGTGTTAAAGCAGCCACGATTTAAGGCTGAGGCTTGCGGAGGTTGAAGGATCTTGTTGAACGCCAGAAAATAAACCTTGAGTAGTGAAAACAAAACACAACGGCTCCAAAGTGCAAACCGTCTTTGTTTGGGAGATTTGGAGATAAAGCCTCCACTGAAAGAAAGGAAAAAAATCCAAAATATCGGGAGCAGAGTCCCAGCACTGCCCACCCAGCTGCCCTCGCTCTGGGATGTGGCTGTCCCCCAGCTTGATAAAGGCCCAGAGAGGCTGCTGGCAGCATCAGGAGCGAGACTTCACAGGGGCACCCCAGGCGTGAAAACAAGCCCATGGCTCCAGCATCACGGAAACAAGCTGCCAAGGGGGCACCTCTGCCCCATCCCTCCACAGGAACGGCCCTGATGATAACGGAGATGCATGATCTGAAATTTAGGATGGGCTGTCCCAAGGTGGTGCAACCAAAGCATGCAAAAACTGAACCACAGCGGAGGCAAAACCAGGGCTGCGAGAGGGACTCAGAGAAAGAACAAAATAGTTTGAGGAAACTGTTCTGAGGGTGAGGGAATTCCTCATGTAATGGAGAGGATGCCAAAAGAAATCAATCTGCCCAGAGGGTGCACAATGGAGAGACGAGCAGAGTCTCAAGGAGGTCAAACAAAACCTTGCAACTCATAATTTCAAAACATGTTTGCCCTCATCTGCCTGTGAATGTCAAAAAAAACACTAGCAAAAATCGGAGCCAGAAAAAAATGAAACTTCTCACTCCTTATCCAACAGAGACGTTGTGCTCCACACATCAGTTTAGATTCACAGAGCAAAGAGAAGCCCACAGAGGGCAGCCCTTCCCTGGGAGCGTGGTCCCACCCAGGTGTTTCACCTGCCCCAGTGAGGGTGTTCCTCTGCTGCTTTGCCCTCCTTGCACATCCACTGAACATCTCCCAAACCTGGAAGCTCTGACTGCTCCTGTGGCTCCAGAGCTCCAGTCACTCAGTTCCACTCCTGATGGAAACACCAGTGGCTCCTGGGACCAGGGCAGCGCTTGAACCCCCTGTGAGGGGCAGGTGAAACCACCTGGCTCGATGGGGGAACCTTCAGCAACCTGCACAGGGAGGCAGAGCTCCTGCCCTGGGCAGAGCCCAGAGAGGGGCTTGGGTCTCCTCCCGGTATTCCAGAGGGTGCCTGGGACACAGCCCTGTGCCCCTGATGGCCCGCCTGTTTGCCCTGAAGCTCTAGGCCCTGCTGGAGATGAACCCTGGGATCCCTTCCAGCCTGGCCCACCCTGGATTCTGGATCTGAGGGCACCTTAAACCCCTCCGAGCTGCTATGAAAATCCATCACCAGAACGATTCCCGTGCTTGTCCTCAGCTTCTTCCACCTTTTCTATTTATAACCGCAGCACTCACCAGCTCAGGTCTCACCTTGGGCACTGGGGGCTGGTTTCTTGAGGTGCCTGGATGAGCTTTTTGTAAACATTTCATTATTTTTTAAGAGGAAGCTGCCCAGGCTGAGCCGAGGAGGTTCCCGCCAGCCCAGGAGGAGCTCAGGGCACATCCCGAGCCTCCCACCTCAGCACTGCGGGGCTGCAGCAGCTCATTCCCTTCTCAGCTCACCTCCGGGGAGACCTCGCGCTGTTTCTGGAGCTTTTTAACCTCCAAAACGCCCGACCCAAAAGTAGCCTGCCGGCGTTATTTTAGCGGAGGCTCAGGCTTGGGGCTCCCGCTGGCAGCTCCCGGTTGCCCCGGGCAGGGATCAAAGGACACCGGAGCTGATGGGGGTCCCGGCTCCCTCGGGAACGGTCCCGCATCTCCAAAATTAACGCGGGGGTGTAAAGAACACGGCTAATTAGTCGGCCTGGCCCCTGCGCGATTAGGGGCAGCCAATTTAGCGGCAATTCGCTGTCCCGGCGGCGCGTCCGACGCCTGGATGAACGGAACACTCGGCTGTGCTGCTCTGAGGGCAAGCTTCCCACTGGGGGACAAGTGGCAAAGTGCTCTCGGTCCTCTTGCTCCCGGACACCTCGCCGGGGTTTCTTGCCTCTGCTCCCCAGCTCTTAGACACCTCACCGTGTTTGTGCCTCTGCTCCCCAGCTCTGGGGACACTCGCCGGGCGTTTGCGCTCTGCTCCCCTGCTCTGGGACCACCTCGCCGCGGGTTTGTGCTCTCGGTTCCCTTGCTCTGGGAACACCTCCGGTTGCTTCTGCTCTCCTCTCCCAGAGCTCTGGGGACACCTCGCCGGGGTTTGCGCTTCTGCTTTCCCCTTGCTCTGGGACACCTTGCCTGTTACTTGTGCTCTCCGGTCCCTGCTCTTGGACACCTCGCCGGCTGCTTCTGCTCTCCTCCCAGCTCTGGGACACCTCGCCGGGGGTTCTCTCTGCTCCCCAGCCTCTGGTGGACACCTCGCCGGGGTTTGCTCTCGGTCCCTGCCTTGAGACCCCGCCGGTGCTTCTTGCTCTCCTCCCCAGCTCTGGGACACCTCGCCGGTGTTTTGTGCTCTCGTCCCAGCTCTGGGACACCTCGCCGGTGTTTGTGCTCTCGGTCCCAGCTCTCGGACACCTCGCCGGTGTTTGTGCTCTCCTTCCCAGAGGAGAGAATGCAGAACACATTTCTCTCTGTGCCCCCAGAGCTCCTTCCCGAGCGCGCGCAGCTCTGCCAGCACACCGGGGCAGCGGTTGGGAGCTCTCCTGTGCCGGCACTTTGCTTCCTTGGCACAAACACCCAAAACTGAAATCAGTGACCTGCCCGCGGTGTTCCGGGGGTGAGGAGCTCTCCCAGCTTGAGGGGCACCCTCAAGCCTCGGTGTTTAAAGAGTTGTTGGGTTTTTTCCCTGCCCAGCGCTCCGTCTGTGACTCAAGCAGCACCGGGAGTCCCCCAGGGCCCCCCGGAGGTTCCCATGCCCAAAAGGGGGACAAGCGACCAGCACCCATCACCTCCCAGGCTGCCTCACCCCTAAGGAATGCAACACACAGGCTGCTGCTGTCCAGTTGCTCCCAGAGGGACCCACAAGTCCGTGATCCAAAGCCCAGAGTTGGGTGAGACCTCTCTGTGCCTTCAGTTTCCCTCGAGCAGCACACCGGCCGAGGCTCCTGCTCAGCACAGTCCCTCAGCTGCAAAGGTAAAAGTCAATTTTTCTTTCATCCTTCTCACTTTTATCTCCTACGGTAACCTTCCCAGTCCCACTTATAAAACCTGGCAGGCAAAGCTGGCAGAAACAGGACATGCCAAAAAAGCATTTTTATCATAAAACATTCCTAATTCTTCACCGAGGTTATTTCTAACCCGCAAGAACCACTTGCCTTTAACAAGACATCCTGCCACGGGCACCCAGCCACCCATCCTCAAAGTCTCTGAGCAGCAAAAACAATGACACACAGCCAGAAGTGCCCATGCAGCAGCAAATTGCAAGAAATAAAGCTGCACACGAGAACACCACGTGTTCCCAGCAGCACTGCAAGCAGGGGAGCTATGGATTGGACCACTGGGACCAGAACTGCCCTGGAACACTTTGTTTTGTTGTGTTTTTTTTTTAATCTCAAATTTCTCAGAAACAAAATACAGAACTGCCTTGTCCAAGAGGCCCTCCTGCGCAGCCAAGCACTCAGCTCAGTAAATCTAATTAATGAAGCCAGGAAAAGTGTCACTCGTTTGCTAACTACTGCACCCGGGGCTGCCAAACAGACAAGATAAAGGGATTTAGCTGGGGCCCATTCCAGCCAAAGGAGCTGGGAACCTGGCAGGAGAGAGCAGGAGATTAGAGGGGGCTGTAAAGAAAAGGAGAAGGAGGGGGAAAGGAAAAAACATCCCGCTAGATTAGCACTTTGCAAATGCAGGGCATGTAAATCAAGCTTAGGTTTGCCATAATGCCACCCTTGTGAGCATCGGGCCAGCAGCGGGCAGGCTGCCCTGAGTGGGGCTGAGGGCCCCAGAGAGCAGCTCCATCACACACAGAGCTCCCCAGAAAACACAGCTCCCCCAGAAAACAGCAGCTCCATCACACACAGAGCTTCCTCAGAAAACAGCAGCTCCATCACACACACAGCTCATCACACACAGCAGTCCATCACCCACACAGCTCCATCACACACAGCAGCTCCATCACAACCAGAGCTTCCTCAGAAAACAGCAGCTCCATCACACACAGAGCTCCCCCAAAAACAGCAGCTCCCCAGAAACAGCAGCTCCATCACACAGCAGAGCTCCCGCAGAAAAACAGCAGCTCCCCCAGAAAACAGCAGCTCATCACACAACAGCAGCTCCATCACCACACAGCAGCTCCTCAAGAAAACAGCAGCTTCCATCACACCCAGAGCTTCCTCAGAAAACAGCAGCTCCCCCAGAAAACAGCAGCTCCCTCACACACAGCAGCTCCATCACACACAGAGCTCCCCCAGAAAATAGCAGCTCCATCACACACAGAGCTTGCTCGGAAAACAGCAGCTCCATCACACCCAGAAGCTCCCCCAGAAAACAAGCAGCTCCCTCAGAAAACAGCAGCTCCATCACACCACAGCAGCTCCCTCAGAAAACAGGCAGCTCCATCACACCCAGAGCTTCCTCAGAAAACAGCAGCTCCCCTCAGAAAACAGCAGCTCCATCACACACAGCGCTCCATCACACCCAGCAGCTCCATCACACCCAGCAGCTCCATCACACACAGCAGCTCTCCTCGCACACAGCAGTCCTCCACAAACACCAGCCTCCCTCACAACCAGCAGCCCCCTCTCAGAACTCAGCCCTGCTCTCACCAGCTCTCAAGTTTGGCCAGGAAGCCAAATTAGGGGGAGACCAGGAACAGAGGAAAGATTCATAATTGCAATTAAGGCTTCAAAGGGCTGCTCCCAAGCACGGCCACTGCAGATGGAGCTGGGGGAGGGAAAGTCCCAACAAACCTCTTGGAAGCACAGGGCTTTAGGATCCCTTCAAGCTGGAAGAGCTCCTCACCCCCAGAACAAGGCATCACCTGGCAGAGAGGGATCCAGCCCTGATGGGCCAGGCATTTAACCCCAAGAGATCTGGGGTTAAATCTGCATCAAAGGGATCCAGCCTTTGTCCCTTACAGCTGCTGACCCTGATCCTTCATCCCATCCCATCCCATCCCAAGATGTTCCTCGTGGCTCTGGCCCCAAGCCATGGATCTGCTGCTCCACAGTGCCCTTGGCAGGAGAAAGGGCTGAGAAGAGCTGAGAGAAAAGGAAACTCACCCGAGGTGCCAGGGCCATCCCTGGGATGTTGGCGAGCACAGAGGGGCTGCACAGCAGCTCTTGTGCCCCTCAGACGGGCTCCCACTCTGCCCGTGCCCGCTCTGCCAGCCCTCACTGGCACTTCCCTGCGCTGGCACCTCCTCTCCTCACACACTCCCAGCTTCCCTGCAGCCCCTCCCAGCACCTCTGAGCGGCTGGAGAACACCTGGCTGGGGCTGGGGCAGGGACAGGAGCACCTGGCTGGGGCTGGGGCTGGGGCAGGAACACCTGGCTGGGGCTGGGGCAGGGACAGGAACACCTGGCTGGGGCTGGGGCAGGGCTGGGGCAGGGACAGGAACACCTGGCTGGGGCTGGGGCAGGGACTGGAACACCTGGCTGGGGCTGGGGCAGGGACAGGAACACCTGGCTGGGGCAGGGCTGGGGGCTGGGGCTGCTCCCCTCACTGGGGATGCTCCTCTCCCTTCCCCCAGGCCCCCAAAGCCCCAGCAGCTGCAGCAGGAGCCCCAGCCCAGCCCAGCTCAGGGAAATGCTGCTGTGGGACCCCAGAGCCCACAGGAACAAGGTGATCCCCCCCAGTTACCCACAGCATGTCCCAAACTGCTGCTGCTCTCCCCCACAGGCCCAACTCCTCCTCCTCATCCCCTCGGCTGCCCTGGGGAGTTGTTCCCAGGCTCAGAATCTGTGGTGTGACCTTGGAAAGTCCTTTGTGTCTCTGGAAATGCTCTGGCTCTGGGTGTTTTTGCATAAGCTCCTTTCCCTGGGATGTTTTGCCCTAGTGCTGAGCACGTAGGGCTGGGTAACCAAATGAGGTCAAAGGAAATTCCAGCCAAAAGCCCGGCAGCCTCGGTGGGAGCGGCCAAGAGCATCCCCAGGAGCACAGGCTGAGGGCTGAGCAGCCCATCCCGAGGTGGGAATGCTCCTGTGGAAACCAGCAGCATTGCACGAGATCCAAAACAGCCCACGGGGAAGCCGGGACATGGGATGGTGCCTCCCAAGGGTGGAAAACAGGAGAAGGGAACTCCCCAGAGCCRGCAGAGCCTGCAGCCCCCTGTGCTGGGGTCTCCTGCCATTCCAGCACTTTCCAGCTGAGGGGGAAGCCCCGGGCCAGGAGCTGGATCCCAAATCCATCCCCACCCAGATCCCAAATCCATCCCCACCCACATCCATCCCCACCCTCCCCAGCCATGGCTGGACACTGTTTCCAAGGGCAACCCACACTTCTGCAATTTCAGAGATCTTCTTACCCCACCTTCCGRGTGCTGCCCCAAAAGGAGAAGTGCTCGGGGCCAGGGGGAAGTTGTGGCGCCCTTTCCTATCCTGGAGAGGATTTCAGGCTCCTGCCACATCCCAGGGGCAGCTCTGGCCACGCTGCAGGGCTGGCACTGCACAGGGCCCTGCTTTGGGGCGAGCAGTTCCAGGGAACATCAACAGCCCCAGAGCAGGAAAACCCAGAAATAAGCCCAGAACACAAATGCATGGGGCAGAAGATGACCAGGCTGCCCCTGAAATAAGCCCAGACACACAATGATGGGCAAGAAAATGACCAGGCTGCCCTGAAATATAAGCCCAGAACAAATGATGGGGCAGAAAATGACCAGGCTTCCCCTTGGCATTCACCAGATAACCCGCAGGCACGTGGGCACAGAGGGGCTGGGCAGGGAGGGGCAGGAAAGCAGCTCCAGGGCCAATCCAGGACTTTGGGCTCCCCTAAAGGATGGCACACGTGGGCAAGCTGGGCAGTCCTGGGCAGTCCTGGGCCTTCCCCCCTGGTTTGAGGGGTCAGCTCCCCCCAGGCAGCAGCAGAGCCAAGAGAGCCCCTCCTCCCTCCCTGTGTGTGCCCACCTGGGCTGGAAGAACAGCTCCATCCTCAGCAGCTGCTGCCAGATCCCAGGAGAAGGCTCTTCCCACCATCCATCACCAGAGCCTGCTCCCTTTGCTCAGCAGAGGCTCTGCTCTCCAGTCTGAGCAGGCTCAGCCATCACTCCTGTCCTGCTCCACTCACTCCTGTCCTGCTCTCCAGTCTGGGGAGACTCAGCCATCACTCCTGTCCTGCTCTCCACTCTGGAGCAGGCTCAGCCATCACTCCTGTCCTGCTCCACTCACTCCTGTCCTGCTCTCCAGTCTGGAGCAGGCTCAGCCATCACTCCTGTCCTGCTCTCCAGTCTGGGGAGACTCAGCCATCACTCCTGTCCTGCTCTCCAGTCTGAGCAGACTCACTCATCACTCCTGTCCTGCTCCACTCACTCCTGTCCTGCTCTCCACTCTGGAGCAGGCTCAGCCATCACTCCTGTCCCTGCAGCCACCAAAGCCTGGATTTCTGCTGCCACGATGGAAATTCCATCCCCGTGTAGAGGGAAAGGTTTCCTGCATCCCTTCCCCACGGGGTTAAGCCCCGTTGGCAGAAGCTTTCTCCAGCACACCAGAAGTGGCTCAGGCCTCATTCACTCTTTACAAGTTCCTTCTGCAACTCTTTACAAGTTCCTTCCATAGCCCATCCCCAGAGAGGCACCCGAGGTGTTCTCAAGGGACTGTCCTGAGCACTGCAATTACAGAGCATTAATTAGCACGGAGAGCATCCCAGCAGTCCCAGGGTCAGAACACAWCGCCCAGAAAATRCACATGCCCASAATTCCCACCRCYTTGGGAGTTACTGGGGAGCAGCACACAAGATCTGCCCCCGCCAAGGGCTGCCATCCCCCTGACCAAGGGGGAAAATCGACTTTCTSAGAGGGACCAGGTCCTCGGGGCTTGCAGAGGAGGGCATTCAGCAGGAAAACCCAGTTCCCCTCCAGAAACTCCCCAGAGCACAGCTGCTCAGAGGGAGAAACCGCTGGGGGATTAAGTCCTCACTCAGCACCAGCTAAAGAAGGGAACTGCCATTGCTGCCCCACAGAGTATTGATCCCCACAGGGATCAATGAGGCTGTCCAGAGCGGGCTGTGGCTGGCCAGGTGCTCCCTGAGAGTTTATTCATGGCGTGGTTGGGGTTGGCAGGGACCCTGTCCAGCTGAAATCCTTGTGAGCTTCTGCCCAGCCACCACTCCTGGTGTCCTGTTCCTCACAGCACCAGAAACTCCAGGATTARCATCCTGAGCCCCAAAAAACGATGGAGTCCAAGCAAGAGGAGCACCAATAAACCATGCAGTGACTTTGGAGTGCCCCATCGTATCTCTGCTCTGCTGTGGTGCCCCTGGGGACCCTGGCTCTGCCCAGGAACAGGGGCCATTGCCTCCAGCAGCCAGCCTGGATGGGGTGCAGAGGCCACCCAGGACATCCCCACCCCATCCCCACCCCTGCCCCCTCACGGGGCTCTGGGAGCTTGGCAGAACTCAGCCAGCTCTGTTCTCCTCCTCAYAAACCCCAAGGCCAACAGAAATGACACAGATCTGAGGTGAGTAAGAGCTGCCCAGTTTTATAGCTCGGTTTTCAGAGAGGAAATGCTCTTGTTCCTGGCAGCAATTCTGAAAACCCCTGGCCACATGATGCAAGAGTTAATTTTAGCCTCTAGCAGTCATTGTCAGCGCAGGGGAGGCTGAAGTTCCACCCAGCATCACAGGCAGCCCTGGCTCCAGGTGAGACCCCAGGAGRGAGGCTGGGGACAGCCCGGAGTGGGCACAGCCTGGTAGGAGCTGGGTGTCCCCAGCAGGGTGGGATGGAAGCCCCAGGGCTCCTCTCTAGGGAGGCTGGGAGCTCAGCACAGCAGTTCCTGTGTGTCACAGGGGGAAAGAGAAAAAATCCAGCAAGTGCATCATTCAGAGAGGGAAAAAAGGTGTTTCCCAAAGGGCAGCAGCAGCAGCCTGAGCTGTTCGTGCTGAGGAGGAACTGAAGGACTCAGCAGTGGCCAATGGCACAGACCCCTCCCAGCACCCCCAGGGACAGGCACAAGGGCAATCCCTGCTGGGAGGGGTCTGTGCCCACTCATGGGGCAGAGCTGGTGAAACCCCAGCAGCCCCCTCCTGCTCAGGCTCAGCAGGACAGCCTCCCAAAACCCTGTGGGACACCTGGAGCTGGTGCTGAGCGCCTCCCATGAGCCCCTGGAGGTGCCCCAGGGGAGGGTTGGGGTCAGGAGGGTCCCAGCACAGCCCCGTGTCCCACATCCCTACAGCAGCTGCCCCACACAGGGCCCTTCTCTGGCCATCCCCTGAAAATCCTTCTCACTGTGCAAGGCCACGTGTGGGTGGCACTGTCACCTCCAGAGCACAGGGAAACACCAGAGCTGCCACACCAGGAGAGCTGCTCCTCACCATCCTGTGCTCCCTGAGCCTGCCCCTCCAAACCCTTCCCAGGGTTCCTGTCCCATCCTGTGCTCCCTGCCCCTGCCCCTCCAAACCCTTCCCAGGGTTCCTGTCCCATCCTGTGTCCCCTGTCCCTGCCCCTCCAAACCCTTCCCAGGGTTCCTGTCCCATCCTGTGTTCCTCTGAACCTGTCCCTGCCTCTCCAAACCCTTCCCAGGGTTCCTGTCCCATCCTGTGCTCCCCTGAGCCTGCCCCTGCCTCTCCAAACCCTTCCCAGGGTTCCTGTCCCATCCTGTGTTCCCTGAGCCTGCCTCTCCAAACCCTTCCCAGGGTTCCTGTCCCATCCTGTGTTCCTCTGAACCTGCCCTGCCTCTCCAAACTCTTCCCAGGGTTCCTGTCCCATCCTGTGCTCCCTGAGCCTGCCCTGCCCCTCCAAACCCTTCCCAGGGTTCCTGTCCCATCCTCGTTGTTGCCTCTTGTCCCTTGGAAGCAAAGCCACGATGAAAAGATGAGGACCTGGCCTCCTATACAGAAACCTTCTAGGTTCACTGGTGCCCGTTCCCTGCCTTCTGAATTCACCACAATATGTCCTGTGGATCCTTAACTCCTGCCACCTCTGGCTCAGACGGGGTCAGGGTTGGTGGTCTGGTGGTCGGTTTTTTCCTCGCATATGACACCTAAAACACTCTCCCCAGCCTGGACGGGGCCAGGGACCAGTCCGCGGTGGCCAAAATGGGGCTCCTCTCCAGAGGGGATCCCAACCCTTGCCGCCACTGCCTTCCCTTGCAGCTCCCTCTGTGGAGGAGCTGATCCAATTCCTTCTGCTATTTGGAAAAACAAGTTTACACGTGAGGTTCAATTGGCGCTGGCTCTGCTGAGCTCCCTCCAGCTGTGACACAAAGTACAGTAGCCAGACAAGACCTACAAACAAGCAGCGTAGACATTTCTGAGGGCTTTTGTGAGCTCTAATGCCAAACCACTAAACAGATTAACTTCCAGCATAAACGAGCAGTAATTCTTTCCCCCAAGGCCCTGTGTATCCAAAGGAGCTTTAGAAGTTTGCTTCCTGCCATTGTGGAGGCCCTGCTGGGACGCCAGGAGCCTTTTCAGTCTCCCTGGCTTGGTTGCCCAAACCCTTCGGATTGCTCCAGCACCACTAAGGCGGCTGCAGCACCATGGGGACAGATGGTTGGCAGGGACATTTCTCTGTCCCATCACCTCTCAGGACAGGGCAAGGCGGGCTGGATGTCACAGTCATGCATGATGTGCCAGGCGAGCCTTTTGTGCCCATTTGCCCTTAGTCAGGGGCAAGAGGGGCTGGACAGTCACAGAATGATGGCAGGGACATTTCTGCCCCATGCGTCCTTCAAGGCCAGGGCAAGGAGGGGCTGGAAGTCAACAGACGATGGCACGTGGACATTTTTGTGCGCCATACGCCCTCAGGACAGGGGCAGGCTGGGGGCTGGAAGTTCAACAGATGGTGGCAGGGACGTTTTCTCTGTCCGCATCACCTCTCGAGGCCAGGGGGAAGACGGGGACCTGGGAAGTCAAGCAGACAGATAGACAGGAAAAGGGCACCGTTCAATACCCAACAGTCTGCTCCATCCCTCCTGGGACAGCCCTTCATCCCAGCCCTTTTTTTTGGAGCTGACAGTGATGTGGACACCCTCATCTCCAAAGGCTGCCCCTTCATACACCTAAAACACCATCTCCTGGTAATCCCTGCTTGGGAGAGCCCACGACTGACAGAGGTGGGAATGGTGTTCAAGCCCTCACCCTGAGGCAAGGTGGGAATGGTGTTGCACTCCGCTCAACCTGGAGCAAGGTGGGATGGTGGTTCCATGTCCACCTCACCTGGAGGGTGGGATGGTGTTCAATCCATCACCTCCGCGAGCAGGTGGGATGGTGTTCACACCTCACCTGGACTGGTGGGATGGTGTTCAACCCCTCACCTTGGAGCTGGTGGGATGGTGTTCAATACCTCACCTGGAGCTTGGTGGGATGGTGTTCAACCCTCTACTCATCGCGAGCAGGTGGGATGCGGTGTATCAGCAATTTCAACCTGCAGGCAGGTAGGATGGTGTTCAACGCTGGCTCGCACGCTGGAGCAAGGTGTAAAATATTGTGTTTAATACTCTCATCGGCTGCGCAGGTGGGTATGGTGTTCCACCATCACCTGGAGCAGGTGGATGCGTGTTCAGAACTCTCACCTGGAGGCAGGTGGGACAATAGTCGTTTATGCCTCAATCTGGAGCAGGGTGGGATGTCATTTTAACATTCAATATCCTCCATCACTTCAAGCAATGGGAACCTGGCAGCTCAGGGCTAGGGGGTTCCCAGGCTCTGGGCCACAAAGGTGGGTTTTGCAACCATTGCTGCACAACCCTGGAGTTCCTGAGGGAGCAGCCCCGGCATGGGGACCAGCCTGGGGACAATTCCCAGTTAATGAGCCCAGCCTCGGGAACATTGACCTGCTGGCTTTGACTGCGAACCCAGCTAATTGATCCAGGGAGGCCTCAGCAGGACCCAAGCCAGCTTTGCATTGAGGAGCAGCAGGGATCTCCCACGCGGACAGAAAGAAGATAAACGGCTGCAATGAGGAGCAGCAGGGATTATCCACAGCCTTCATAGGAGCAGCAGAGGATCTCCCACAGCTGTATGAGGAGCAGCAGGGATCTCCCAGAGCTGCATGAGGAAGCAGCGAATGCACGCTAGGAGAGGTCTCCCAGAGCTGCATGAGGAGCAGCAGAGGGGATCTCGCACTGCGTGGAAGTGAGGAGAGCAGCAGGGATCTCGTGTGAGGAGCAGCAGGGATTCAGAGCTGCATGAGGACGCAGCAGGGATCCTCCAGCTGGATGAGGAGCAGCAGGGATCTCCCAGAGCTGACAATTGAGAGCAGCAGGGATCTCCAGAGCTGCATGAGGAGCAGCGAGGGATCTCCCACAGCTGCATGAGGAGCAGCAGGGATCTCACGAGCTGCATTGAGGAGCAGCAGGGATCTCCAGAGCTGCATGAGGAGCCAGCAGGGATCTCCCACGGCTGCATAAGGAGCAGCAGAGATTTTCTGCACGGCTGCAAATGAGGAGCAGCAGGGATCTCCCACGAGTGCATGAGGAGGCACGCATAGCAGTTATGTACACTCAATGCAGCCTTCTTTCGTGCAACCTTGTGAAAATAGGCACGTCTAACTGCATTGCTCTACCAGAGGTGCAGTCAGCTCCTCCATGACGCTCATAGTCGATGCCAGAGCAGCATCGCTAGGGGCAATGCGTACCCGCAGCTCGCCATGAAGGAGCAGCAGGGATCTCTCCTGGGCTGGAAATTCTCCCATCTTCTCACTGCACGCGAGCCCTCATCACCGCCGCTGAAGAGGATGACTGGGTTGAGTACCCCACTCCCTTCTTAACCAGGACAGTCTGTCGCAACCGTTCCGTGTGGTGAGCTGGAAGGTCCCCAATTAGAGAGCTTAATGCAACAACAAAGACACCGAGAATGAAGAAACATTGGCGCGGTTTCACATGCACAGACTGCCAGAAACAATGAGAAAAGGGAAATGCCACCTGAAAGGATGGGAGCTTGTTTGCCGAGAAGCCTCTGGGCTGAGGGTTTAAATAGACACAGAGCACGGGGGAAGCAGCTGAAAGGGGAAGCGTTTCATCCTAATTTGAGACAACAAAGAATAGGCCTTTGTGGAAGGGATGAAAACACTTCTGCAGGCCRGGAGCAAGGCGCCTTTCCCYAAGCAGCAGCAGCAGCAGCCGTGCCCCATCCGCACAGCCCGCCTGGAACGGGCAAACACGGCAGGGAAAGCACCGGAGCAGCCGCACGGYCCCTGCAGCAGAGCTCACAGCCACGGCAATCCCTCCCCCGGCAGCTGCTGGGGCAGTCACAGGATCGGGCTGAGCCGAGCCCTTCCTGCTCAGACACAGCAGCCGCCAGCGGCGTGACCGGACGCGGGACTGTGTCCTGTGTGCTGGCCAACCCGCACATGGGCTGCTTCTGCCAGCTCTGCTCACTTCTCTTCAACCTGCCCAAAATCATCCACTGCAGCGGACCGGGGGACGCGTGTCCTCTGTCTGGCACGCCGCCACTATCGGGCTTTTGTGTGCCAGCATTCTGCTTCACTTCTGCTTCACCCTCGCCCAAAAAACAGCCCTGCAGCGGGGACCGGGATACCGTGTCCTCTGTGCTGGCACGCCTCACAATGGGCTTGCTCCTGCCAGCTCTGCTCAACTTCTGCTTCAACTGCCCCAAAATGAGCTCCTGCAGCGGGACGGGACACGTGTCCTGTGTGCTGGCAACCCCCTCACTAATGGTGCTGTTTTGGGTTCCAGCTCTGCTCTTTCTGCTTCAGCCACCCAAAAAAAAACAGCTCCTGCCAGCGTTTTGGGAAGCACCAAGCTGCCTTCCCAGCCCCAAGCCTGCGGGGGATTTTTGAGCAATGAAGCAGAGCATTCGAGGGGGAGCCAAGGCCCAGCCCCACCTCTGGTACAAATACAGACAGAGCCCCTGCAGCACAGAGTCACTGACAATTGTCACTGAGAATTGTCACTGAGAATTGTCACTGATCACTGTCCCAGTGCCACGGCAGTGCCCCAGACAGCCAGGGAGGTCTCTCCTATCCCCCCTCGCTCTGCCAGCGGCTCCCATCTGCCGGCCAGAGCCACCTGCGGGCGTTTCCCGGCCGGCACAGGTGGGGAGGCAGCCCCGGGCACCCCGAGGGCTCCAGCCCCGTTCCGGGAAGGAGCAGCGCAGGTGGGAGTGCTCAGCCACAGCTGCCCCGGCAGGTCCGGCCTCCAGGCTCGGCTTTACCGAGCCAGAGACTGAATCTGGGTGAGCTCTCAGGCGCTGCACGTTCAACACAGCTGAAGTGAAACCAGCCCAGCCGCGGGCTCCAAACCCCGCCAGGCTCCCGGAGCATCGCTGTGCTGCGGCTGCACGGCCCCAGCTCCGGGCTCCAGCCTGCCCCAGGCTCCCGGAGCATCTCTGTGCTGCGGCTGCACAGCCCCAGCTCCGGTCCAGCCGCACATCTGCAATCCCTGCCGGGCATTCCCGGCCCCAGCTCCCGTCCAGCCGCACATCTGCCATCCCTGCCGGGCATTCCCGCTGCGCCAGCCGCCGGGAGCCCAGCAGCCACAAGCTGAAGTTGCTTTATTTTTCTTTTTTTCTTTCTTTTTTTTTTTTTTTTCCCAGTGGCAGGGCTTGAAATCAGAGATGAACAAGTCTGAAGGAGCTCCTGCCTGGCCTCTCATGTATTCCAGATGCACATGCTCCAATCGCCGCTTGCCAAACAGGATACGAGGCGCAAGGAAATAAAGCATTTTATCTTCAAGCTTTTCCAAGAGGGTATTAGAAACAATGGGGAGGAAATACAAAATTAACACTAGAGAAGAGCAATTGGCAGTGCCCTCGCGAGGCTGTTCTTCATTACAAGGCTGCCTATTCAGCGGCTTTCATTAGGAAAATCACATCGCAGAGCCATTCCCAACAGCGTCCCTATTTCCTAATTAGGCTTCGCCAAAGAGCTGCATCTCTCAGTTCCCGCCCGGCGCACAATCACAACAATTACCATTTCATTGCACCCGGCCGCCGAAAACACCGCAATTAAAGCATCTGAGGAGTCACACGGGCGCGTCAGCAGGGAGACAAGTTCTCACGTCGCGCTAATTGGTGCCAAAGAGGGATCAGGAGGACGGGAACGGCGGGGTTTGGTCTCGGTGCTGGGAAAGGCGCTCGGGAGCTGCGGCCGCTGCCCCCCAGGAGCCGCGGACGGGGCTCGGTGCCAGCGGGAGCGCTGGGGACAGGTCCTGTCCCCGCTGCGGGCTGCGGCACCGCGAGATGCTCTCCGGATCCGCGGGGATACCCTCGGGTCACACCCCCGTCACCAAAGAGCCCTGCCCCAGCCCTGCGTGGGTGGCAGYTGTCACCTGGAGCCCCCGGCCATGGCTTTGCGTGGCTGGGACGTGTCCTCACACCGGACACGAGGGACGGGACAGGGATGGGGCGTCCTGAGCCCCGGAGGGAAGCTGAGCAAAGGAGAGGGAAGGGAAAGAGCTGCAGGGCCTGGATTGCACCCACAGCTCCCATTTCCTCCAGGCAGTGACATTTCCAGCCCGAAGCAGCGAAGCACAGACCTGCCAAGCAGCAGTGCGATGCCCAGGGAGCTGGGAGGCAGTTTCCAAATAAACCTCATCCTCCCTCCCCATCCTCTCACCTGGAAGCTCAAACCGCTGCTGGGAGCAGAGCTCAGACACGAAAGGAGCCTCTCGCTGCTCCAAAGCACCTGGGCCACTCACCTGAGRGACACCCTCAGGCACAATTTTCCCCTTGCAGAATAAAAATGCAAAATTGGGCAGCCCCYCTGCTCAGCGGGCACCCAGGAAAGAGAAGTGGAAGCTGCTCCAGGGTGAGCAGCAGCGTGGCAAGGTCCCCGTGCCGAGCTGGGCTGTCCCTGGTTCCCAGCAGAGGCAGAGCAGTGACGCTGGCAGCCCTCAGCCCCGGCGCTGCTGCAGCACGGGCAGCTCGCCCTGCCAGAGCAGCTCATCCCGCTGGAGCGGCCGCTGCTCCTCTCTGCCAGCACTTCCCACTGCTCTCAGTTCTTCTTTCTCAGTGCTAAACCCACATCTTCATTTCCACATTCAGCAAGAAGGCACTCGGSGCCACTTCTGGTTGGTTTCTGTCCCGGCTGGATGCCCTGGTCTCCAGGGGAGGAGGGAGAAGCCGCGGCACCATCCRGCAGCCCGAGGTGCGGGGCTGCCCCTCACCCAGCCGGGGCACAGCAGAGCTCCYCTGCTGCTCCTGAGCGGCACCTCCAGCCCCTCTCATGGCCTCTCCCCTGCCCTGAGCAGCTGCGGAGCTGCGGGAGCAGGACAGGGGTGCCCACACAGGGCCGGGGAGGCAGAGCACTGAGCTCACATCCAGCCCCCACCGCAGCACACCTGGAAAGCTGCAGAGCACCCCCGGCACCCCCCGAGCCCTGCAGCCTCACACAGTCACCGTGACTGAGGGACAGAACCGCTGCCACCACCACAGCCCGGCTCTGCCTCCTTATCTTCTCACCTTTCTATGTCTGAGCTCTAATCTGAGCAGCACCCAGYGCTCCAAACCACTTTGCAACCAGGTTTCGGAAGCACTTCACAACTCCATCCGAGTGTGTGCTTTGAACAAGAGGAAAACCCAAACACCAAACCAAGACACCTTTCTAACAGCAGGAAAGTCAAAGCCTTGACATCCTGCATCATCCCTGGAGTTTGCCGCGGACKGAGATTTAGAAAACTGACCTCAGTGGGAAAACAAACCGAACTGCAGCTGTGCAGCAGCAGGGCAGGCAGCAGGAGCAGCCCCAACCCGCAGCTGCCTGAGCAGTTTCACTGCCCCGGGAGCAGCACGGCCCGAAACCAGCCCTGAGCGCAGCRACGGCTGCCGGGGACAGCAGCCAGCTTGTCACAAACATCAAAACAAAGCGCTGAAAGCTCTTTTCTCCCGCTTTCGTTAGCGATTTGAATCAGCAGAGCCTTTTTCTCCCTCAGGGCTCACACCTRCAAAGCAGCTCTGCGGGAGCCGGGCCGGGCACTGCCCGGGTGGCACTGGAGGCACTGGGAGGCCACAGGAGTACCTGGTGGGAGATGCTCTCGGCAGGCACCGCCAGCAGCACGGGCTGCTTAGAGAGGCAGCGCGGGCACGGCCCGGGGCTGGCGCCTGTCCAGCCCCCGATGCCGGAGGGTGACGCTGCTGAGCTTGTCACATCCCAAACCACATCCTGTTGCCAAAGCAGAGCCTTCCCTGGGCTGCTCCTCAGCCCCTCGGGCTGCCCGGACCCGGCTGAGGAGCGACAGGCGCCCGGTGACCTTTGMGTCCCTTCAGGGCAGGGCTCCTGCGCAGTGCCCGGCTGAGTCACKGCCTGCAGCGCTGCCAAACCCCGGGCGGGAGCGGAGAGCCCCCGGCATTTCCCGGGGACCCCGCCGCGGCACGGGGGTCCCCTGGGGCGGGCAGGGCCCCACACCTGGCCCCGAGCGGCAGCTCCGCGGGGCCACGCGGAGGAAAACAAACAGAGAGTCCCGAAATGAGTCACAGAAGCCGGGCCGTCCCCAGCCGGGGTGACACCGGCTCCTCCTGGCCAGGCACGGGCTGCAGGGGCTGCGGGGGCACCCGAGGGAGACGCGCTGCGGGCAGCCCCCTCCAAGGGTGCCAGAGAAAGCCCAGCCCGGGCAGGGACACCCCGCTGGTGGCTTTGAGAGGTGCCCCCAGTCACACGCGAGCCCCGCACGCCGCCGCTTTCTGTCCCCCCATTTACAGCGAGCCCCCGCCAGCGGCACTGCCCCCTTCGGGCACGGCGGTGCCCAGCGCACCAAGCCCCAACCCGCGGCTTTCACGGACAGCCGGGAACACGAGGGAGCTCCTCCTCCACGGGCACGGGGGGTACGGAGCCCCCCGCCCCGGTCACAGGGACACCCCGGGCTCGGTGCGCGCACGGTCCCCCCGCCCCGGTCACCCCGGGCTCGGTGCGTGCGCGGTCCCCCTGTCCCGGTCACAGGGACACCTCAGGCTCGGTGAGTGCGCGGTCCCCCCGTCCCGGTCACAGGGACACCCCGGGCTCGGTGCGTGCGCGGTCCCCCCGCCCCGGTCACAGGGACACCCCGGGCTCGGTGCGTGCGCGGTTCCCCAGCCCCGGTTTCCCGCCCGTACCTCTCGTCAGCCTCGGAGGCAAGCTGCCCGCGGGGCGTCCGTAGCACATTCCTCGCGCGCCCCGTACGGGCTCTCGCCGGGCTCCGCTCCGCCCGGGCGGCACCGGCGGCACGGGGGCGGGCGGGCTGGCGGCCGATCCGCCCCGCACATGTGCGCGCCCGCCCCCCCCCGGCCGTGCCCCGGCACCTGCCCCCGCTTCCTCCGCCCGCCCAGCCTCCGTGCTTCCCTCCCCTCCATCCAGCCGCCTTCTGCTCCCCTGCTCCCTGACTGCACCATGCCGTTCATACATGGATCCCCTCGTCCATCCATGGCCCCTAGTCCCCATTGGATCCCTCGATCTCATCTGGAACATCACGTGGCACCACACCACTTTCCCTTCCACCCTTCACTCTTCATTCATCCACCCCTCCTTCAATCCTGCTCCTGCCACTCTGCCTCTCATCCCTCCATGCATCATCCACCATCCTGCTATTTATCCATCGCCCTTCCCTCCATCAGTCTCTCCTTCTTTCCATCCATCCATCCATCCATCCATCCATCCATCCATCCATCCATCCATCCATCCATCCATCCATCCATCCATCCATCCATCTCTCAATTTCTCCCTCCCTCTCTCCATTCCTCCATCCTGTGTGTGCTGTTTTCCTTCCCTCCCTGCACTGCCCTGTGCCTCACCTTTGCAGGACAAGCCCTCAGCCCCTCTGTGCCAGCGCCAAGCCCAGGCTGGTGACACCAGGCTGGGGACATGCTGCTCTGGTGGCGCCTGGGAATGGCTCTGGTGGCACCTGGGAATGGCTCTGGTGGCACCTGGGAATGACCTTTTCCTGCTGCCTTGGTGGCTGCTCCTGAGCAAAGGCCGGTCCCACCCTGGTTTCTGGCCCCACAGGGCTGGTCCCAGCCTGGTTTCTGCCCCCACACCTGTCCCCTGTCCCCTGCCCCCTGGCCAGGTCCCCTGTCCCTGTCCCCCGTCCCCTGCCCCCTGGCCAGGTCCCCTGTCCCCTGTCCCTGTTCCCCGTCCCCTGCCCCCTGTCCCCTGTCCCCCTGTCCCCTGTCCCCTGTCCAGGTCCCGCCCGGCCGGCGCCGGGGCAGAAACCTGTGCAGGTTCCTCTGCGGATTTCGGTTTGTCAAAGAGAGTGACCGCTGCCTCTGCTGCTCCGAGAGTCGAAACCTGCTCGGGGGCCAAAATAGCTGTGGGTTCAGCAGTGAAATTCCAGTGAATTTTAAAAAAAGCAAACGCAGTCAGAGCTGAAATCCCCTTTTGTTGGTGGCCCACGGAGACAAACGCCGCTGTGCAAAGCACACACACACAGTGCCCGTGTCACCTGCGCCAGGTGAAACCCCAGGGAGGGACATGGGCCCGGCCTCTGCCAGCTGAGCGGCCACCAGCAGTTCAGAAGAAATCCTGAGGCAGCAAACATAGCGGGACAGGGAAGGTCAGGTGGCCATGTCACGGTGCCACGGTGCCACCTGCCCCAGGGCGCAGGGAAACAGCCAAGGCTCCGGCAGAGCTCTGTGTCCCAGCTCCTCCTGGCCACAGCTCTTCACTGGGTGCCAGCCTGGCATGCCCATCTGGCCTTTCCCACTCCTCCTGCCCATTTCTGCCTCCCCATTCCAGACCCAGCTTCTCAGGCAGATCCCTGAACTGAGGAGCTGGGAGGTGTCTGAAGGGCCAAAGCTGCAGRGCCCAAACTGCTCTGGCTGCTGGGGCCGCAGCGTGTCCCCTCCTGTCCCTTCCCTCCCCACCTGAGGCACTGGCAGCTCCTCGTTTTGCTCCTGGGGGCCCGGGGCAGCTGAGGAAGTTACCAAACATGGGCTGGGGGGGGCTCGTGGTGGCGGAAGGAAGCGGAGGAGGGCAGGGAGGGGCCGTGCCAGGGCTGCAGCGGTGACAAACAGCGCGTGGGGCCYCCAGGCTGACACAGCCAGCTCGGGGAAAGGGCTCCGGAGCAGGGCCACCTCCAGGAGGTGTCAACATCAACATGTTCCTGGGAGCTCCTGGAGCACGGATCTGAGTTCCTCATTATTGCTGCTCTGAGTGCAGGGGAYCCTGGGGATGCTGGTGCCACAGCAGGCAGCAGGAAGCGATCCCAGGTGGCTTTTGGGGTCACACAGAGAGCGGGAATGGCATCCCCAGTGGTCCCCACCAGGAGGAGGGGTAGCACTGAGTGTGGCAGTGGTGACACCAYCAATGATGAAGCTGTTGGAGCTCCAGCCAGAGCAGGCCATGGAGCACTYGTGGCTCTGGCACATCCCAGCTCAGCTCCTGCCCCTGGAGCTGCCACCCAGCCCCAGCAGGAGGAGGAACCTGAGGCTGTGCTCTGATGAGCTCATTTAGACCTTTGGGTTCTCTGTTAACACCCCAGAGACAAAGAATGGGTTGGGTTGGGTTGAAAAGGACCTTAAAGGTGATCTTGTCCCAAACCATGGGCAGGTGAAGGGACACCTTCAATTGAACAAGGTGCTCCAAGTCCCCTCCAGCCTGGTCTTGGACCCCAAAATTCACCTTACGCTGAAGTTCAGTTCAGCACAGCCTTYTTCCCATTCCTCTGTGCTCCACACCCAGACACCCTCCCTGAACAGCACCTCCAGCCCAGCCCCACGCTGGGAATGGGGCATCTCAGCCCCCCAAAATGCCATGAAGTCACCAGCTCTACYCTCAGGCTGAGCTCTGCAGACTGCAGCCAGCACAGCCCCGGGTTGCTGCTGGTGCCCAGAGCAGGGGTTCCAGCAGCTCTGGGATGCTGGTGCCCTTACACAACCTCGGTACTGCTGGTGCCCAGAGCAGGGGTCCAGCAGCTCCGGATGCTGACCTGTCTTGCACAGCCCCGGGCGCTGGTGCCCAGAGCAGGGATTCCAGCAGTCTGGATGCTGACCTGTCCTTGCACAGCTCCCCGGGGTGCTGCTGGTGCCCAGAGCAGGGGTTCCAGCAGCTCTGGGATGCTGACCTGTCCTTGCACAGCCCTGGGGCTGCTGGGGCTGCGCAGGCTCCAGGTGAGCCCGCTGCTCCCCTGCCCCTGAGTCCCACAGGAATGGGATCCCAGCCCTGCAGAGCAGCTCTCAGCCTCCTCCTGTCCTCGGAGGGAAGGGGAAGCAGCGTCACTGAAAAGGGAACCTTCTTGTCTCTGGTTTTCCCCACAACTTGTGTTTTTCATTTCTCAGAGCACACTCAGAGGATCCGGACAGACTCTTCCGCAGCCCTTGAGAAATGAAACCGMGGCAGAGCCCTCGCRGTGGGCAGATGTGACCCCAGACCTTCCCCTTCCCCCTGCCACGGAGGAGGACACAGCAGAACTGTACGTGACCCAGCCTGCTGAGGTGTGGGAGGTTTTGTGGCCGGTTCGGGGCTGCGAGGGCTCCGGAGCTGCCCCACTTGCAGCAGATGAGTCTGATCCGCGCTGGGGCTGCGGCACCGCCAGTTCCCCGCTCAGCCCCGGCTCCGGGACACTCAGCCGAGCCCGGAGCCTCTCCTCACCGCTCAGCAGGGCATTCCTGCCCCGAGTCCTGCCCGGATCCGTGTCCGGGGCCAGGCGGGGCGCAGGCAGCCCCGGCAAGGGGCAGAGCGCTGGGAAGGGCCGGGCCGGGAGCGGCTTTGCCGCGGGCTGAGGTTTCCACCCCGTGTCCTGCCGGAGAACTGCACCGATGSAGCGGGCTCGGCATCCCCKGTGTCCTGCCGGAGAACTGCACCGATGSAGCGGGCTCGGCATCCCCCGTGTCCTGCCGGAGAACTGKACCGATGSAGCGGGCTCGGCATCCCCCGTGTCCTGCCGGAGAARTGCACCGATGSAGCGGGCTCYGCATCCCCKGTGTCCTGCCGGAGAACTGCACCGATGGAGCGGGCTCGGCATCCCCGGGGCGCAGCTCAGCCGGCCCTGCGCACCCAGCTGGGCACTGAGTCCCCGGAAAACGCTCGCCAGGAGTGCTGTGCCTCTGGCAGCCCCCGGGTCAGCCCAGGGCAGCGGGGAGGGTGTGAGCGCTGAAATCCCGCGGGTGCCGTGCTGTCTGCGGCTGTGGTGACCCTCAGCCCTCGGTCTCGGCCACCTCAGAGCCRCCAGAGCCGGCAGCACCTTCACTTCCCAAAGCAGCACAGCGTCTGTGAGCTCCTCAGCAATCCAGCCGGGCTCCGGGAGCTCCCTCTGGGCACTGCCAGCTCGACTGTGCCCGCAGGAGTTCAGTCTGGGCACTGCCAGCTCGGCTGTGCCCACAGGAGCTCAGTCTGGGCACTGCCAGCTCGGCTGAGCCCGCAGGAGCTCCGTCTGGGCACTGCCAGCTCAGCTGTGCCCGTGGGAGCTCAGTCTGGGCACTGCCAGCTCGGCTGTGCCCGCAGGAGCTCAGTGTGGGCACTGCCAGCTCGGCTGTGCCCACACCAGGACTTGCTCCAGCTTCTGATGGCACTGAGTAAATCTGGGCAAAAAGGAATGAATCTGGGCAAAAAGGAATAAACCTGAGCAAAAAGGAATAAATCTGGACAAAAAGGAATGAATCTGGGCAAAAAGGAATAAATCTGGGCAATAAGAAATGAGTCTGGGCAAAAAGGAAGGAATCTGGACAAAAAGGAATAAATCTGGGCAAAAAGGAATGAGTCTGGGCAAAAAGGAATGAGTCTGGGCAAAAAGGAATGAATCTGGACAAAAAGGAATGAGTCTGGGCAAAAAGGAATGAGTCTGGGCAAAAAGGAAGGAATCTGGACAAAAAGGAATAAACCTGAGCAATAAGGAATGAGTCTGAGCAATAAGGAATGAGTCTGGGCAGTGCCCGGAGCTGGCTGCACGCTGGGCTGTGCCGGGCTCCCCCCGGCCTGGGCACAGCGGGGCACATCCCTGGCCAGCCCCACACCCAGAGGCGGAGGCGGCAGCGTTCAGGGCTGGCAGGCCAGAGCAGTTTGTRGTCCTTGCCCTGTCACAGCCCTGTCACCCAGCACGGCCACCAGGGCACGGAGGCAGCGCCGCCAGCCGCGTCCCACCCCTCACTGCCACCGCCCTCCGCTCTCGGTGCACATTTAATGATGGCCAAGGTGTAAATCAGGTGTAAATCAGGTGTGAATCTGAAATTCTGAGCAGAAACCAGAGTCTTGCACCCCTCCGGGGCTGAAYTACTTCAGCAAGGGACATGCCAGAGGAGCAAGGGACAGCCAAGATCCTCAGTTGAACACCTGGGGCTGTTTGGGGCTTTGCTCCCAKGTGAGGCTGCAGCGGGAGAGGGCCGGGACCCCCAAAACAAGGGCGGGATGCCGTGCCCTTCCAGCCCCGGGAGGGTCCCTGCCCTGACAGGCCCCGTGCCCATCCCGGCGCTGGGAGCCCGGCAGATGGCAGCAGGGCCTCGGGCTGAGCTCTGGGAATCGCTTCTTCTTCCCGCGAATTTCCTTTCTCCCGGCTCGCTTTAAGGGAGAGTGATCACCCCGTGCAAATCCGCTGCAGATGCTCCTTGGGGTAACCTGCAACGGGAGAGGGACATTTTACCTGAGCCTGGTGACAAACTCGGCGTCCTCTGCTGTACCCACATCAGCCGTGAGGAGAACACGGGGTTTGTGACAGGGTTATCTCGCCCTCGGGTAAATGGGAAAAATGGGACAAAGTCTCACCCAAGGCAAGCAAAAGAGGCTGGAAGCAGGACAGAGCGGGGCTGGAGCAGCCCGTCCTCAATCCCCTTTGGGGGCAGCAGGGCCGGCAGGACACGGGGAGGTGCCCAGGTGGGCACAGGTGGGACCTGCAGCCACCCCGGCTGAAGTTCGGAGCTGCCCTTCCTGCCTCCCGAGCCTTCCCCAGGCCGCGAGCAGCGCTCTCTGCTCCGTGTCCGGGGAAACTGAGGCTGGCCCGGAGCGCTCCATTCACCTTCTCCCACCGCCCCTCCATCCCCGCCGCTTCTTCTTCCCGTGCGCTCTGCTCCGGCATTGCCGGGCTCGGGCACGCCGGGATCGGCTTCCAGAAAGGGGACGGTGCCGCGGAGCAGGAAGCGACAGCGAGGAATTCTGCCGGGGAACGAGCGCTGCCCGGGGCTCCGGACAGCCCCGAGCAGCCGCGGGGCCGGGCCGGGGGTCCCGGCGGGGCTGGGGACGGTGCGGACCCCTGGCACACGGGGAGGGGTGCGGACCCCTGGCACAAAGGGAGGGGTGCGGAGCCCTCGGCACACAGGGAGGGGTGCAGACCCCTGGCACACAGGGAGGGGTGCAGACCCCTGGCACACAGGGAGGGGTGCAGACCCCCGGCACACAGGGAGGGGTGCGGAGCCCCTGGCACACAGGGAGGGGTGCGGAGCCCCTGGCACACAGGGAGAACTGGGCCGGGGCTTTGGGCTCTGCTCGCTCAGATCCAGCCGTGCCCCCTGGCCTGGCACGGGCACCATGCCCATTAATGAATGACACCGGTGATGGCTGGAAGGACGGACAGAGCACCGGGACAGAACTGCGGAGCTCAGCCCAGCACCGGCACGGGGGTGGCTCTGGGTGAGCCAAACACCAGCAGGGGTGGCTCTGAGTGAGCCCAGCCCTGGCACGGGGGTGGCTCTGAGTGAGCCCAGCCCTGGCACGGGGGTGGCTCTGAGTGAGCCCAGCACCGGCAGGGCTGGCACTCAGTGAGCCCAGCCCTGGCACAGGGGTTGCTCTGAGCGAGCCCAGCCCTGGTACAGGGGTGGCTCTGAGTGAGCCCAGCCCTGGCACGGGGGTGGCTCTGAGTGAGCCCAGCACCGGCAGGGATGGCTCTGGGTGAGCCCAGCACTGGCAGGGGTGGCTCTGAGTGAGCCCAGCCCTGGCACGGGGCGGGATGGGGGTTCCATGTCCCGGGAGGGGGCACGGGAAGGTTCCTCCATGGAGCTGCGGCCCCGTCCCCAYAGCCCGGCCGGAGCCGCTCCCGCCGTCTCTCCCCGAGCTCCTTTAGAGGGTTAGAGCCACTCGAGGGCCACTTCATCCCCGCTTAATGCATCCTTCATTATAATTAGGTTAGGATGGCTGCCAAAAGGAGCCCGAGCGCTGCGCAGCGCCCTGCGGAAGGTCCTGGAAAGATGGCAGGGCTCTGCTCAGGGCTGGGCCGGGGCTCGCTGCCAGCACCCTGAATTTGGGGTGCCGGGAAGGCCCCAGGACTCGCCGTGCCCTGTCTGACTCCAGAGGACACTTCCCTTAAGGAAGATGCAAACCCAAAGCCTGGAGGGGCTGTGCGTGACACCCTTTGCCCTGCCCCAGCTCTGCTGGCTCAAACCCTACAGATTTTCCCTCTCCTTCCCTCAGGGAACAGGATGCTTTCTGGAATATGTTTCTTTTTATTACTTCTAAACAAAGAAAGCAACAAAACGGCCGCTTCATCTGCAATGCTGAGGCAGAGCCTGCCCGGCACTGCCCCAGCTGCAGTCGGAGCTGGGTCCCACGAGCCCACCTGTCACTGCGGAGGGAATGCTGCAGAAGAGTTAATTAATTGTCTGGCAAAGGGAGTTCCCGAGGGCTGGCAATSCAGAGGCTCTGGGGATCCGTGTTTCAATCATCCCGCACCTTGGGTAGCTGAAATCCACCCGGCCCTGCCTGCCCTGGCCCCAGCCTCRGCCACACTCCCCTGGAACCCAGCCCAGGTTCCACCTTCACCTTACACCAGCTTAAGGAGATCGAATTCCTTTTCACAGGGAGGAACATTCCCGCTGAGATCAGGGTCTCAGCTCCACGACCTTCCACAGGTCCCGTATAAATCTGTGATCGAGAKAGGAAATCTCTGCATGGGCCACTTTCTTATGCCAGAGCCAAAAAATCTCCCACGTGAAGTGACACCAGTAGTGRTCACTGTGCCCAGAAACAATTCTAAAATGTAGATGAYGAWCAGTCTCTGCTCCYTTTAATTGTTTTTAAGGAATATTTGTTATTTTAAAGGGCRGCGGTGCACGGCTCGGTCACTGTCCCTGCCCTGAGCGCCGCTGGGTGCCCTGTCCTGCCTGACCTCRCTCTGCTCGGGACAAGCCTGGCGCTCTCCAGCTTTATTCCCTCGGCACCCAGAGCCTGGAGCTGCCGCTCGCACTTTGCTCAAGGCCCTGGGTGAGGGATCGATGTTCTCTGAGCAGCGCCGGGCTCGGATCAGAAGGGAAAGGCTTTGGCTGCTGTTATCTGCCCCAGCAGGGCCCGGCCTAGGATGGCTCTCAGTCAGGGCTGGTTTTCTCGCAGAGCAGCAGCTCTCAGCGCCCAGCACTCCCGAGCTGCTGGCAGGCAGTGCCGGGGCTGTGAGGGGGCAGCCGGAGCGGGGGCATCAAACGGGAGTGCGAAATGCTGTGTGCGGTCAGAGCTTTGGGACAGGGATGCTCACTCTGAGTCCCCYAAAGTCACCCGGGCTGGGTGGTCTCTGGGGTCTCGGTGGTGGGGTTTGGGAATTGTTCCGGTGCCCCTCTGCCAGTCAGACCCACAAATACTGGATATAAAGGGAACAGTCCTAGACAGTGGGGCAGGGAGCCCTGTGCAATGGGTGGAGTTGCTTCAGGTCCCCTGAGATCCAGGCAGGTGCTTTGATAATCTGAAATAAGATCTGCAGAGCGGCACCAAAAGCTCAGTGAAGTCTCTCCGAATTAAACATTTTACTGAATAAACTGGATGTCYCCATCCCCTCCTCTCCACACAGATCCCCAGCAATATTTATACAGAAATCTGCCTCCTCCGACCCCAAACCTGTTTCCTTCACCCCACATCTCCCACACCTCAGCCTGGCAGCACAGTCCTGCAGGTCTCTGAAACTGGGGCTACAGAAACACGCAGGGACGTTCCCTCCAGCAGTGCAGGGGTCCCCCAGGCCTGCATCAATTCAGAGCAGGGAGATTTCTCCAGCTGTGCCGGGGCATTCCCAGTGCCCGAGCTCCCTGTTCGTTCGGGTATTTCTTTCCCCTGGAGCTCAGGACGTTGCTGTGAGGTCACCAAGTCCCTCTTGTCCCATCCCTGTCATGTGTTGCTCAGAGCAGTGATTTGGACTGGGAAACAGCTTCCACATGTAGGAGCTGTTTTAAAAGTCAAACGGCCTCGGGTGCCTTTGTTCGGGGGGCAGGAGGAGCTGGGGTCTGGAGGGTCTGCTCTGGTCCTGGACCCTTTTTTGCCTGGATGAGCCCCCGGCAGCATTTCCCAGCCTAGGCTGCTTGGTTTGTGTTGTGCTCCATCTGCACCCKCCCAAACGAAGCCGTTGTTTCTGTAGGGAAGCACACGAATAACTCAAAGGGTTTGCCAGCGCTGCCACCCAGGATCGCCCCTGTTTCCCTGGAATATCTGGGAGCCGCAGTGCTGCAGCGGCCGGATCCACCTGCGAGCCTGGCTCCTCCGGACGAGCCTGGCTCCTCTTGGGGCCAGCCGGGAGCTGGGTGTCCCGAGCTCCGCTGAAAATAAATCAAATATTACTCACTGAGCTTCCCAGCCTGCCCGCCCRAAAGAAAACATTTTGCAAGAGGAAATATAGTATTCCGGAGGCTTATCTCACTTGGTGGCAATTGTGGGTGTATAATTGAAAACCGAGTTGATCATTAGAGGTTCACAGAGATGCTGAATAGCCCAGTGTTCAGTGGTCTCCGCCAGCCACGGCCAATTTACATTAAAGGCTTGATTCCTTCTCCAGCCCACTTCTCAGCCCCTGGGAAACCTCCTCGGTGCTTATTCCTCGTTTGCAGGGACTGTCTAGTGCGAGGAAAGTCTTGCCTGGCTCTGCTGCCCAGGCTGAGCCGGGATGTCCCTCGCTGACCGCGGGCGTTTGCAGGGGACTCAGCATCAGCCCCATGTCCAAAACTGATTCAGCATCAGCCCCATGTCCGAAACTGAGTCAGCATCAGCCCCATGTCCAAAACTGAGTCAGCATCAGCCCCATGTCCAAAACTGAGTCAGGCTTGACCCTCCGCTTCCTAAACGGTTACTTTTTAATGAAAAATTCCTCCCATTTTTTCCCCCATGAATGAGAGGAGCCAGAGGTGTGGTCTCCCGGGAACTGAAGAGAAAACTGGATTAGGGGCCAAGGAGCTACAAAGCGATCGGGGAAATTACACTTGTTTGGGAGCAAAGCGTAAATATTAGAGCGACAATAATAACAATAACTGCCTGCCGGGAGCCACAGAGCTTTAGGGTAGAGGATTAAATGTCATGTGCAAATGTTGTCATCTGTGCTGGCAGAGAGACCTCAGTCCGGGAAGAGCCAGCGGTGCCTTTTTCCCTAATTCCCTTGGAATCGGTCTTTCTCCCCTTTCTCCGCGGTGTTTCTGTGACCCTCCGAGCCAAGCAACGCGAACCAAGTTATGGATCAGCATCCCTGCGCAATCCCTTCCCCTTCCCTCTCTCATGGCAAAGACGCGACCGGCTGATCATTCTCGCATCCCGAGGCGGCCCTTCGGAGCTGCGGGAATTCGGGAATGCCCCGGGCTGGTTCCGCGGCGGCTCAGCCGCASATAAACCTCTGCAAACGGGTCTGGGACAGCGGGGCTGCTGCTCCCTGCGCTGCGGGACKGGCGCGGGGGTGAGGGAGAGTCCCGGGACGGGGAGCGGGGAGAGCCGGGCAGCGCCGGAGCGGCCGCCGGAGCCGTGAGCAGCACAAGAGGCCTCGGCCCCGGTTCAGCCCCGCTTCGGCCCCGCTCAGAGCCCTCCGGAGGTGAGGGATGCGGCAGCGGCGGGGTCGTGCCGGAGCCGGGCCAGGGGAACCGGAGCGGGACCGGAGCGGGACCCGCGGCCTCTCCTCGGTCGCCCCTCCCGGCTCCGGCCGCCGCTGCCCCCGAGCGAAGTTTGGGGGGTTCGGGGCGAGCAGCCCGGGCCGCCCGCCGTGCCCGTGTTTAAAAGATCGCGGAGATATTTTCACACCTCAAACCGCCGCCCCCCTCTCCCCTCCAGCCCCCATCGCCTTGATTTAGCCCTTGGTAATTAATTTGGCATTTCAGAATAGCTACTGGGCTGGATAATGGCCTCATTCATCTCCCCAGCCTAATCTGAACAGAATCTGGAAGAAAAGCTTTCAGAAAGACAGAAACTGCCATTCGGCAACTGCTCAAAAGAACTGTCACTCCAGGGGAATAAATCGCTCCTGATTATTTCAACCCGGGTCTTCTCTGCTTTTCCAGGCGCTCCCGGTCCCGCCGGGGAACGGCCCCCCGAGAGCCGAGGAGCAGAAGAGCCGCTCGGGCTCTCCCCCTCCCGTCTGCGAGCCCGGGCGGTGCAGGGGGAGGTGGGCGAGCAGCAGCGCATTGTTCCCGGCGAGGAGGACGAGCTCCGGCGCCCGAAGCCATTTGACTTTTAAAACAGGCTCCGAGCGCCGGGGCCGCCTTTCCCGCTGTCCCCGGGGCGGCTGAAATCAAACCCCTCCCGGTTCTCCGGCCCCGGGGCTTCTCCTGGCCAAACGCGGGGGAACGGGGACGCTCCGCTCTGCGCCGGCCCGGCCCGGCCGCTCAGCCCCCGGGCCCGCACCTGGGGCCGGCCGCGCCCCCGGGCAGGGACCGGAGATGATGCCCCGGTGCGGRCCCAGCGCTGTTTCGTTCCCGGTGMAGGCAGCGGAGATGCTCRGGTGCTGGTCCCAGCAGTCTGGTACTTCTCGGTGCTGGTACCAGCGAGGCTCCGACCCCGGCGCTGGTACCGGAGAGGCCTCGGCATCTCACCGGGGCTGACTTGGGCAAGGATCRGTCCCCTCCCGAGGCAGGACAGGGCCGGGGCTGGCTGTGGCTGGTGCTTCATGACAGGAAAATCGAATTCGAGCTGGGGGGCGATCCGCGGAGGGCACGGCCTGGTTCCCCGAGCTTCTCCCGTTCCGTCCTCCCGGGACGGCCCCGGGCCCCGGCCCCGAACAGCCCGACAGACTCGGGCCCGGGCCCGGCAAGCTGCGCCTCGGTCCCCGCCGAGCTGCTTACARGCATTTAATAGCTCGAGGGCGAGGTAATTAGAGGAGAAAGCCACAGTAAATCACGTTAATGACCGCAAGAGCCACTACAAACCCCGGAGGTTGTGAAACGCCGAATAAACCCAGCGAGAAGGGCAGGAGGGAGGCGAGAGCCGCAGCCCCGGCGGGCAGCGCGGAGCCCGCGCTCGGCAGCGCCGGCAGGTTGTTAAATTAACACCCTGCTAATGGGATTAGGCAGCACCTCGGCTTTGCGGGGCAGTTCCGCGGGGGCAGCTTTCCTTACATTCACCCCAATTTTGCTGTGAGGCCGTGAAGGACCGTGCGGGCTTTGAGGGGCGGCTGGGCGACCTTTAGAAACCCTGACGGATTTTAAAGAAACGTGGAAATTTCAGCCCTGCCCTGCGCACTGGGGGCATTCCCGGGCCGCGGCCGGGCCGGCYAGAGAGCGTCCGGAGCAAACGGAGCCAAACCCGCACCTTTCCCCCGAGGGTGCCGGCAGCGGCACCTGCTGCGTCCCGAGCGAACCCCGCGAGTCCCTCCGGGCACAGGAGCCGTCCCCTGTCCCTGTCCCCGTCCCTGTCCCTGTCCCTGTCCCTGAGCCTGTCCCTGTCCCTGTCCCTGTCCCTGTCCCTGTCCCTGTCCCTCCCCAGCACGGCCCGGACGCGGCCGGACAGGGAACCCGCGGCGGCCGCTGCTCCCGGACACCCGGGGCCGAAGGAAAAGCGCCGGGCGAGCAAAGKGGGGGATCGCAAACGCCGAGAGAGATGCTGATGGCGGGCACCTGCAGGGTCCGTGGGCCCGAACCTGGGGCTCCGGGCTSGGGATTCCCGTCCCCGGTGTCCCCCAGCCGCGGCCGCCGCTCTGGGAGAGCCCGCGCGGCCGGAGATGTTCCAGGGCTTCCCTGGGCCTCTGTCCCAGCCTGGCCCCCACGGCCCGCGACAGCTTCGTCTGAATTATCCCACTCACTCCTTGAGGATGGACGGGAGCACACGCCCCCATCCCAATTCTGCAAACAGGGCCGCGATTCAGGAGCGGGGTTACAGCGTTCTCCGGGGGGGATCCCGGGACTGTCCGTGAGTGTCCCGGGTGTGCCCGACTGCGGCCGAGGCCCTGGGTGGCTCGGGGGGGACCAGAGGGACCGGACCTCCCCAGCCCCGGCCCGGCCGCATCCCCATCCCCGTCCCCATCCCCATCCCCATCCCCATCCCCATCCCATCCCTATCCCCATCCCCATCCCCATCCCCATCCCCGCACTCCCCTCCTCTTCCCCCGGCGGTGGAGGCGCCGGCAGCGGGACGGAGGGGCCGTTTCCCGGGGAAGAGTTAACAAATCCCGGGGGCGGCGGGGCTGGGGGGGCGGCGGGGGGGCCGGGGGGAGCGATGGGGGCAGGGAGGCTGCGGAGCCCCGCTGCCCTGCAGGGAAGGCGGTTGCATTGCCAAAGACGCCCCGCTGGGCCAGCAGGCCCGGGAGCAGATTAATCAGGCACTAATTCAATTTACAACAACCACTTTTATTCAGCTCGGTGGCAAGGAATTCAAAGCGGGGAGAGGGGCGGGCGGAGGGGAGGGGGCGGAGGCCGGCCCGGGGCTCGCCGCTGCCCGGGCAGCCCCGTCCCCTCGGGCCGCCCCGCCGCCGCTCTCCGGGAGGGAACCGCGCCGCCGTGCCAGGCCCGGCCGCTTGAGTGACACGGCGTGGGCAGCGCTCCGAGAGAGGGCACCTCCGTTGGAAAAATAAAAGTGCCCTTTTAATCAAAGAGGGAGGGAAGGGGGGCGAGCACGGCGGCCGGCAGCCGAGGCGGGGAAGCTCCGCTCCCTCCCGGGACTCTCGCCGGGTGTCGGTACCGTCCCCCGGGCTGTGCCCCCGGCCGGGATCGCAGCGGAGCCCCAGCGGGTCCGGGGGCACCGGGGGTCCGCGAGTGGGTGGGAAGGGGAGAGCAGGGCTGGGCCACGGCCCGGTGCGGGACAAGTGCCGCCCTTTAACCCCTTCCTCMCCTTAACGGGAGAGCCGACAGACTGCAGAGCGAGGTAGGGGGCGGCAAGAGGCGCCGCGCAGCCCCTCGTGCCCGGTCTGTCCCGGGGCTGTGGCAGAGAGACTGCCCCTCATCCCCGAGACCAGCCCCCTKAAACCACCTGCCGGGGGTCGCCGGGCCCAGCAGTTCCGTGCTCTGCTTCCCCCCGTTAAACTTCCCGGCACCGGCTTTCCTGTCCCYGGGCTGCGGGAGCCCGCTCGGGCCGGTGTCCCTTCCGATCCAGCCCAGGGGCCAGTCCCCGTCTGGGCCGGTGGGCAGGAGAGGCCAGCAGGGACCGGGTGGGACACGTCCCCGTCCCGATCCCCCCGGCGTCCCCACAGGTGGGCGTGGGGCTCCTCCGGGCCGCTTCCCGCTCCCCGCCCCCGGAGCATCCCCAGCTGCAGGCGCGGGCGGCCGCGGCTCCCCCGGCCCCGTCGGGGGCACAGCGGGGCGGGGGGAGCGCAGGGACCCTCGTTCGGCCCCTCGGGGCGGCTCGGGAGCCCCGCGGCGGAGCCGGCGCCCATCGCCGCGGTGTCGAGGCGGGCTCCGTCCCACTCCCATCCCCCCCGCGCCCTCCCCGAGGCCTGCGCGCGTCTCTGGCTGAGCCGCCAGTGGATGTCGTTGTTCTGTTCCTTGAGCGCGATGTCACTCCTTTAGCATGACCTCAAACGCGGCGGGGGCTGGGACCGCCAGTCATTCTCCGTGCGAGGGCCGGGGCGGGAGGCAGGCGGGACCCAGCCCCGCGCCAGCCCCACTTTTGTGGTGCCGCCGCCGTCGCGGTCTCCCCTTTCTCCGCGGGGCTGGCCGCGGGGCGGGCGATGCTCCGGGCTCCCTGAGCCGCCGCACCGCGTCCCCGGCCGAGGCGCCCCGCGGAGCGGCGCGGTCGAGCGGCGGCTCCCCGGCGCGCCCCGTGTCCCCCGGCCCGCCGTCCCCGCGCGGCGCGGAGGTCGCGCAGGATGCCGCGGAGSGGAGCGGAGGCGCCGCTGGCCCTGCTGCTGGCGGCGGCGTGGCTGGCGCAGCCCCTGCGCGGCGGCTACCGCGGCGTGAGCGTGTTCGCCGTGCAGAGCGCCCAGCCCGACCCCTGCTACGACGAGCACGGGCTGCCCCGCCGCTGCATCCCCGACTTCGTCAACTCGGCCTTCGGGAAGGAGGTGAAGGTGTCCAGCACCTGCGGGAAGCCGCCGTCGCGGTACTGCGTGGTGACGGAGAAGGGCGAGGAGCAGGTCCGCACCTGCCACCTCTGCAACGCCTCCGACCCCAAGCGCGCCCACCCGCCCTCCTTCCTCACCGACCTCAACAACCCGCACAACCTGACCTGCTGGCAGTCCGACAGCTACGTCCAGTATCCCCACAACGTCACCCTCACCCTGTCCCTCGGCAAGAAATTCGAGGTGACCTACGTCAGCCTGCAGTTCTGCTCGCCGCGCCCCGAGTCCATGGCCATCCACAAGTCCATGGACTACGGCAAGACCTGGGTGCCTTTCCAGTTCTACTCCACGCAGTGCCGCAAGATGTACAACAAGCCGAGCCGCGCCGCCATCACGAAGCAGAACGAGCAGGAGGCGGTGTGCACCGACTCGCACACCGACGTGCGGCCCCTCTCCGGCGGCCTCATCGCCTTCAGCACCCTGGACGGCCGCCCCACCGCCCACGACTTCGACAACTCGCCCGTGCTGCAGGACTGGGTGACGGCCACCGACATCKGGGTGACCTTCAGCCGCCTGCACACCTTCGGCGACGAGAGCGAGGACGACTCCGAGCTGGCCCGCGACTCCTACTTCTACGCCGTGTCCGACCTGCAGGTCGGCGGGCGCTGCAAGTGCAACGGGCACGCGTCGCGCTGCGTCCGGGACCGCGACGACAGCTTGGTGTGCGACTGCAAGCACAACACGGCCGGSCCCGAGTGCGACCGCTGCAAGCCCTTCCACTACGACCGGCCCTGGCAGCGAGCGACGGCCCGGGAGGCCAACGAGTGCGTGGGTGAGTCCCYGCCGCGGGCGCGGACACGGCGGGAGGAGGACGGGGACGGGGCGCGGAGCTCCCCGGAGGGGAGGCAGAGGGAGGGCAGAGCGAAGCAGCCGCGGGGGACGGCAGAGAAAAGCACGGGGACATCCAGGGACACGCCGAGCAGCGCGGGGACAGGCAGGGACACGGAGAACGGGAGAGGAGGAGGACACTGAGGTACCGGAGAGCGTAGGGATGAGGACGGGACACCGAGGGCCCTCGGAGCGCGGAGCGGGGATGTGAAGGCACTCGGGAGCGCAGGGGAGGGGACACTGAGGCGCCCGGCAGCCCAAGGCAGGGGACGCTGAGGTACTCGGGAGCCCGCTGGTGACAGCACCGAGGGACCTCCAGGTGCCAAACGGCGGGCACGGGGAGCCTGGGACCACCGGGCAGGGCGCAGGAYTTTGGGGCAGGGATACCGAGAGCCGCGGGGCCGTGGGACGGGGACARCGGGGGCAGCCGGCGGCGCAGGACGGGATCAGCGGGGGACTCCGATGAGCAGAGCAAGGGGAAGCTCGGAAACGCCAGGCAGGAGAAAACAAGGAACTCAGGAGAGGGGATAAGGGGCGTTCAGGATTCCGGGAAAACGCCGTTCGTGTCCGGAGGAGCGGGAAGGGGCCCTGGCTGGCCGGGCAGGGGCTCCCGTCCCGCTCAGGTCCCGCAGCGCACGGCCCGGCTCCGGTGCGGGGGTGCCGGAGCTCGCAGCAGCCCCGCTCTCCTCCCCGGGACACGGGCTCGGAGCCCCAAGCCCGAGAGGCTCCGCGTCCGGGCGGGATCGGYACGGGCTCTGGCCCTTCCGGAGAGGGAAGGCGGCCGGGAGCAGYGCAGGGAAGCCGGGCAAAGCCTGCAGCTCCGGTCCCGGCATCCTCGGGAGGTGCGGGCGGCCCTGGGAGGCGGCGGAGGAGACTTGAAGGAGCCCCAGGGCCAAATGAGAACCGGCCGGCAGCCGGTTCGTTCCATCTGGAGCGAGAAACGCGCGCCGTGCTGGCTGTCCCGGGCGGAGACGGAGTGTCCCTCGCCTCTGCCGCGGCGGACAAGGGTTCAGGGCTTGGGCAGTTCTTCCCCGCGAGTGCCCGCACATCCCGCCGAACGTTCGCTCCGATCTTCCACCCCCGCTTCCCTCCCCGCGCGCTGCCGCTCCTCTCCTGCGGTTTCGGGGGCCGGTGCTCCGCCGTGTGCCCGTGGGGACCGGCCCCGGGTGGGGATGGCCAGGCCTGGGCTCCGCTGCCCGCGCCGGGACCCCCCGGGCCCGCGGAGCGCAGCCCCGGCCCCGCCGCCGCCGCCGCCTTGTTTACACGGAAAACACGGCCCCGTCTTCCAAAATATTTGCAGCTCCGACTGTAGGAAAAAACCCTCGCCGAGCGGCCGGGGTTGGCCGCCTTTTTTTTCTTTCTTTTTTTTTTTTTTTCCTTTTATTTTGTTTTCTTTCCCTTCTTTTCATTTTTTATTTTTTTCCCCAAATCACAATCAGATGTGRGCCTTGCAGAGAGCGCAATTTCTTCGCCGGCGTCTTCAGCAGGAAGGCGCGGCCGAGCCGGGTTATCTGACGGGGAGGGGGGCCCGGTGGCACCGGGGCACACGCGGTGGCGGCTCCGGGYTCCCGGCAGCCTCGGGGCGATGCTCGGATCCCGTCGGGACGGGGGAAGCGGCCGGAATCCGGCCCCGAGGCTGCCGGGCTCAGCTCCGGGTTCGCCTTTCCGCCGTCCCGCGGGTCCCGCTGCCCGGCAGCGCTCGGGGCCGGAGCTCCGCGTCTCGCTTCCATCCCAGCGCTGTCTCCTGCCCAGCAGCGAGGCCGGGGGCAGGCGGGGTCCGGCTCTCCCAGCCTCAGCCCCGCTCCCTGCCTGCAGAGTCACCGCTATCAGCGGTGCCGTAAAGGTCAGTGCGGTCTCGAGGTGCAATCGGACCCCCGGTCTCCTCCGCAGGATCCCCAAACTCTCCTGAAAACGCTCCTATTCAGTTATTGTGCTGGCGCCGTGCTCCTACCATCCTCTCCCTTCCAATGTARTTCCAATAAAAGGGAAGCAAGTTTCCAGTAAAATATGTCACTTTTATGCCAGGCTTTGCATATTAGACCATGTGCGCTCCTAGCCGCGTCAGACTTCTGCAAACGAAAATCMCTCTGTTTTTTCCTTTTCCACCGGCTTTGCTGGGAAGTGAATGTTTTGCAAGGATGAAGCTACCGTAAAACAATTTTCCGCAGCCCAYTCCCGCCGCTCCTTCCCCGGGGCCGCACCTATCAGTCTGTAAAACCAGCCGCGGCCAAAAGCCCGCGCTGCCCTGCCAAGCCCGCGCCGCCTGGAGTAATCCCCCCAGATAAAGATCACAATAACCCCATTCAACTCCCACCCACTCGCTCATGACCGTCGGCCCACCCTGGTTTCTCTCCCAAGTCCCGAGAGAAAGTCAGGCCCGGGGCAGGGCCGGGGCCGGGCGGGAGCTGCTGCCGGAGCTCGCCGAGGCTCCTTGCCGGCTGCTCAGAGCAGCAGGGCGGCCGTGCTGAGGGAAAGGGGCATCAGCCAAAGCAGCTGAGTTTGCATCGAGCAGCGCTGGGAAAACTGGTTGCGGGTTTTTTTTTCTGAATTTATTTTTTTCCTTTCTGGAAAATCGTTGGGAGTTTTATTTTTCTTTTTTTCTTTTCATCCAAAGAGAAAAATGATAAAATGTGTCTGCTTCGCCTAAAAATTTGGGTGTTTTCTTCGGTAAGCCCATTCCCCCTGCCAAAACTGAATCTTTGTTCCTATTCATGCTTATTTGGGGCTGAGAAAGAAATGCTCTGGAGTTTCTGACAGAAAGTCAAAATTTCCCATGGGAACCCACTTCGCCAGCCAGATCGAATTTTTCTTTAGAGCTCCTTGCGAGATCCAGCACTGCGCGTGGAGAGGACAGGGCTCGTCCCAAGGGGATGTTCTCCAGGGATCTGCTCCTGCAGAGCTTTCACAGCCTCAGGTTCCCATCAGCTTTACCTGGCAAGTAACTGCTCCACGTAGAGCTTGGCCTTGGCCGGCTTTGGCCGGGCGCCTGCGAGCCGGAGGGCTCCAGGGAGGACTGGGCTTGGAGAAGAGCTCGGAGGTCTGTTCTCCATCCTGCCTCTCTGCAGCGCCGCTGGGCTGGCTCTTTGCTCAGCCCTGGTCCAGCCCAAGCCCCCTTCTCCAGCCCAGCCTGTCCTGATGCAGCTTCCAGCTCCCCCAGGAGAGGAACTGCAGCTGGGAAAGGTCTGAAGTGAAACGCTGTCGGAGCTCAGCTGCCGGTGAGCTCGTGTGGACGCAGGAAAACGCAGGCAGGGTCTTCGATCAYATTTAACACCACTAAAACACAACGSGCACCATTCCAGAAATAAACACCACTAAAACACAACGTGCACAATTTCTCCAGAACCACGGCGTGGTCAGAGCGCTGGGAACGAGCCGGAGCAGCCCCCTCCCTTCCCTTTGCACCTTTGCCTCTGCCTGGATAAGGCGCTGCCGGCCGAGGCCAGGCTGCATCCCGCTGGCAGGCGCTCGGAGAGCCCCGGACTCCGTTCCAGCGCGGGCTCCGAGCCCCAGCGCCTTTCCCCGCGGAGCCCGGGGATGCTCCCAGCGCCTGCAGGTGTTCCTGGCCTCAGCCTGGCTGSAGGTGCCGGGCCCCGCTCGGCTTTGGCCCTCGAGAGCGTTTAACAGAGCCGGGAGCGAGCGCAGGGGGGAAGGAAACGCATTGTGCTCCCAGATAGGGGATTTGGCACCGGCAGCCTGGCGCTGCACAGGCTCTGCCGCGCTGCCCGAGGCTTCCCAGGCTGCGATGTGTCTCATGTCACAGCGATTTCCCCGCAAGTTCTTGTTCAGCGGAAAGGAAACTTCACCTCGGACAAGGGGCTGACCAGGAACTCTGAGAGGAGSGCCCACCAAACACTCCCGGTGAAAAACCTCCAGCCAAACCTGGGCCTTTGGCACCTCCGTGCCGGGCCGGGGAGGCATTGGCAGGGCAGCGCTTGCTGAAATAGCAAACGGGCCCCTCCACCCTCACCACAGCCAGGGAAATCAGATCCTCCCACYCAGCCCTGCTCCCTCACAGGGACGGGAGGGGTTTCATGCAGGGAGTTCTTGGTGTCCCTCATTAAATTCAGGTTGTCCCTTTCCTTCACCCTGCACTAATCACCTCCACCTCCAAAGCTCTCCCAGRMCCCATCCTGGCTGTGACCGTTTTCCCCGGGCTGGCACAGTGGGATGCTGGGGACCCTCATGAGAGGATTCCTTCCCATTCTCCTTGGCCTCCAAGTGGAAGAAGGAGCCAAGCTGGTGGTGGCTTTGGCTCTGTCCCTGCAGGAATTTCTTGTGAGTCAGTGCCTGTCTGCGGGGTCCAGGCACCCCCGAGCGGGCAGAGCAGGGAGCCAGGGCCAGGCCTGGCCCACCAGCGGCTCCCAGGGGCTCCCAGTGGCCAGGAAGGGCTGGGCTGGTGGGAGATGTCCTTTCTGCCTGCTCCTCTCCCTGGTGGTTCAGGGCTTTGCCAATGGTTTATCCTGAGGGGGACAGAGAGACAGACGGACAGAGGGACAGAGAGACAGAGGGACAGAGGGACAGAGGGACAGAGAAACAGAGGGACAGAGGGACAGAGGGACAGAGGGACAGAGAAACAGAGAAACAGAGGCTCTGACTGCAGCGCTGGGAAGGGGAGTGTGGGTGGGACTGGCAGAGCTGGCAGGGACCTGGTGACACAGGGGCGCATCCACTGCTCCCTCAGTTCCCTGGCGGGATGGGAGTCAGGCCGAGGAACAAATGGCTTTGCAGACCCCTCTGTGAGGAGAAAAGGASTCTGAGTGTCCCTGTGTCCGCCCTGCTCATGGCCACGGCTGCTCCAGAGGGATGGGGACGGTTGCAAACATCCATCCCTTCGTGCTTGGAAAAACAGCCACACTCCCAACCGGGGCAGAGGGGCTCTGAGCAGGACCCCCAGGCTGCCCCTGCAGGATCCCCGGGGTCCCACAGAGGATCCCAGGGTCCCACAGAGGATCCCCGGGGTCCCACAGAGGATCCCAGGGTCCCACAGACGATCCCACAGAGGATCCCCAGGGTCCCACAGAGGATCCCAGGGTCCCACAGAGGATTCCCAGGGTCCCACAGAGGATCCCAGGGTCCCACAGAGGATCCCTGGGTCCTACAGAGGGTCCCACAGAGGATCCCTGGGTCCCACAGAGGGTCCCACAGACGATCCCCAGAGTGCCAGAGCAGGATTCCCAGGGTCCCACAGAGGGTCCCCACAGTGTAACCTCCTTTGCCCACCCGAGGCAGGCGTTGGTGCCTGGATCTGGCAGCACAACTCAGCTCTGCCTGTGGCTGGATCCAGCCAGGGCTCTCAGGTGCATTTTGGAGCTGCTCTGGGCTGGTGCTGCCCGTTACCTGCTGATGGTAACAGGAATGATCATAATTTCTGATATCAGGTTTGTCTTGGGCCCCAATTTCCCCACGTAAAGGGAGCAAAGGGAGGCTCTGTAAAACCCTTTGGATTTGGGTTCAGAAGGACACGAAGCGTTACTGCAGCATCCTTGTACTCAGGAAACTGCAGCTGGGGCAGACCCTGCGGGGCTGCACTCCATCCATGGAGCCACAGGCCCTTTCCAGCCCCTCCTGGGGCAGCTCCCATGCATTGTGCTGCGTGGGGAAGCGCAGAGCAGGGGTGGCTGTATTGCTGGGCACATGGGTGCTGTAGCCATAGAAATTCGGGCCCAGGAGCTGCTGAGGCTCCCATTGTAGCCTCCCAAGGGAGCCTCGCATGGGCAGAGCTTTCTCACAGGCTTTTATTCTCAGGAAGCTTAAAGTTAAACTGATTTCCAACAGAAAGGTTTTTACACCAACAAACAAACAAACAAAAAAGCGCAGTTAAGGCTAAAACAAAACCAGGCTTGGCACTCCGGGTTGGACACTTGCCTTCCCTTGAGCTTGTCCACGGCTAATCTCTGCCCTCCTCTTTCTGGGCCAAATCTTGTCATCCTTATTCAGCCTCCGCTGTCCTCGCCTCGCAAGCTCCCCGTGCCTGCCCGGGGGGACGTGCTGCTCTCCAGGGATGGAGCAAAAAGCACCCGAGGGCTCTGGAACCCCCACTGCCTGTAAAAGCACTCCCAGGATCCTGGGATTTCTGWCTGGGAGCAGCTGGGAACACGAATGTGTCTCTATGTTCTTAATTTATCTCCCCTTCACGCTCAGGGATGGGAGATGGATTTTTGTGGCCACGGAGGGTMGATGCCTTTTTGGCCCTAGGTCTCTCCTGCCTTCCTTTTGTGACACCCAGCTTTTTGGTAGTGGTTTTGGAGGCTCTTGTGCTTTTTATGGGACTGCAGGATTTCATTCCAGGGAGTTCCTGGTGTCTCTTATTAAATGTAAGTGATTCCTTTTCTCTACCCTGATTGATCACCCACCTCAAGCGCCTTCACAGTTCCCATCCTGTCTGTGACTCTTCTATGGTAGGGCTGTGCAAGCAGAGTTTTATTKAGGGCTTCCTGGAGGATTTCAGGGCGCTGTGTTGAGTTTTTCCCCCACCAGTTTTGTCCTGGGGTGCATCCAGGGCAGAGGAGATCATGGGTGAGGACGGCTGGAACAGCCTGGCACCTGCCTGGCATCGCAGGGGCTGTGGAACTTTTGGCCGCTTGTTGCTGTCAAACACCAAAAAATCCCACAGCAGCCCCGGGAGCCATCAGATCCAACTCCCACCTTTTCCTGGAGAGCTGTGGCACAGCTGCCTGCAGCACAGGGCCCCGCGGCAGGGCTGAGTCCCCAGCACAGGGCGGTGCACAGGCTCCCCATGGCAGGATGATTTATCTGCAGCACGTTCATGGAGGCACGAACAGATCCCCCCGGGTTTGAGAGAGAAGGGAGGGTTCGCTGCAGGATCAGCCGGTGCAGAGGGCTCAGAGCTGGGGCCGGGCGGTGGCACAGCCGCATCTGCCCCGTCCCCAGGGCCTCGGGAGACGGGCCGGGCGTGTGGCACAGCCGCATCTGCCCCTCCCCAGGGCGCTCGGAGCCGGGCGGTGGCACAGCCGCATCTGCCCGTCCCCGGGTGCGCTCCCTGGGCCGGGCGGTGGCACAGCCGCATCTGCCCCGTCCCCAGGGCGCCCGGGGCCGGGCGGTGGCACCAGCCGCATCTGCCCCGTCCCCAGTCGGGAGCCGGGCGGTGGCACAGCCGCATTCTGCCCCGTCCCCAGAGCGCGCTCCGGGGCCGCGGCTGCCGCTTGGCTCGTGCCGCTGCGAGCAGCAGGGAGCGTTGGCTCTGCACGGGCCGAGCTCCCGTCCCGAGCGTCCCTCGCCAGATCCCCGCTGCTCCCGCGCGGAACGGGCACGGCCGGGCTGGCACAGAGCGGCACGGCGCCGGGATGGCACACGGCGCTCGGGACTGGCACGGCCTGCGGGCTGGCACCAGCTCAGGTGGCACAAAAAAAGCCCCCCTTTCGGGTGGCACGACTCGGCGATGGCACGCTCGGCGAATGACACGCTCGGGCTGGCTCTACTGGCCCCGGCGGGACAGGGACAGGCGCCGTGTCTGAGCAGGGATCGGGGACAGGGAGAGGGACAGGACAGGGTCAGGGATGGGACAGGGACAGGGATAGGGACAAGGACAGGGATAGGGACACGGACACGGACACAGGGACACGGACACGGACACGGACACGGACACGGACACGGACACGGAGGGGACAGGTACAGGGACAGGGATGGGACACGGACACAGGCACGGACACGCACACGGACATGGACACGGACAGGGATGGGACAGGGACACGGACACGGACAGGGACAGGGATGGGACAGGCACACGGACACGGAGGGGACAGGGAGGGGACAGGTACAGGGACAGGGATGGGACACGGACAGGGATGGGACAGGGACAGGCCGTTTCCGCAGCCGGGGCAATCCCGGCTCTGCCCGCCGCAGACTCATCCTCGCTGACCACGCTCCAAAGAGCCCGCAGAGCTGGGACGGGGCTGGCTGGAGTGACAGGCGCGCTTTTAAAAAGATATCTGTGTAATGGATTGCGTTTATAAGGGGATTAGGATGCCCTGGGGACTGATAAGGAGACGGGGAGGCTTTTCCTGCTCTCAGCCAGGGCAGCGCGGAGCTCTGGGACGGAACGGAACGGGAGCCCCGCTCCCGATCCACCGCAGGCAGCAGCAGAGGCACCGGAGGCACGGAGGGGCTCAACCCCACCGAGTGAGAGTTTGATTTAGGATCAGCAGAAACCAGGGAATCGGTGGTGGGGAGGGGAAAATCCTGTAATCTTTTGGGAGATAGCAAATAAACACTCTGAGCCGGGAGAGCACGGGAATGCAGGAGACAGCTCTGCTGGGAGATGAGTTTATGGGAGTGTTTTGTGCACCGCTGGTTTCAGTGCAGACTGGAGTTTCCAAACTGATGTAGGGATGTGTGCACAGAGATTATTTTGTTCTGGGGCTCAGCTGGCACTGGGGGCACTGACAGCACAAACTGGGCACYGAACTGCTGCCCACAACAGGCACCTCCTGCATGGCTGGGATGGCAGAGGGAGAGGAAGGAACAGGCAGGGAAAGAGCCTGGGTTCATGTCCAAAACACAGCTCTGAGACCGTGGAAGAAATCTTCCTGGGCAGACATTCCCACAGGCAGAAATTTCCCTTTCCAATTTTTCAAAGTGTCTTGTGAGTGACGGGAGGGCTGAAAATCATCTGCACCTCCCACCTGGACAGAGGGTTGGAGAGCAGGGAAGGAGCAAACCTTTATTGCACTCTCTCCTGGAAGTGCAGGGGTTTTCTAAAGTGTTCCACAGAAGGGCTGGAAGGGGCCTCTGGCTTTGCCCAAGCCTGCTGTCACCCAGGCTGTGCTTGCTGGTGGGGAGGGGTCCCCTCGGGCTGAGGCAGGACTTGGGGGGCTGCACTGGCAATCCCAGCCCCCAGGCCGAGTCCTGTTCCCCTGGGGATGGAGGGGCTGCTGAAGGATGAGCCCGGCAGRCCTTGGCCCTCTCCTGCCAAAATTAACCAGCAAAAAGCATTGTGCGGGCAGGTGAGTGGAAATTCCAGCACAGGCAGGGGCGAACAACCTTGGGAAGCTCTGCAAAGCTGCTGCATCTCCCGCTTGGGAGAGGATGGAGAGCCCAGGCCCAGACCCAGCACCCCAAATTTCCCCTGGGAAAGGGCAAAAATGCCACGAGGGGCAGGAGCYGGCAGTGCTTGACACAGGCTGGGAGCAGCCCGGCTCTGTGGGGTTGTTCTACAGCAGATTTCTCCTTTTTGACGTGCTGGGTGGGAAACTCTCCGTGCCAGCGAGAAACAGGCCCGGATTTGTTGACGGTGCCTCACGGAGAGGGGACAGCGCTCCCAGTTTGTCACGGCGCGGGGAAGGGAGGAGGGAGGGAGGGTCCTCCCCGTGTCCCAGGCGGGAATCGGAGGCGGAGCGCGGCAGGAATGCCGCTGGCTCGGCCGGCCCCGGCTCCGGGCTCGCCGCCACGGCCGTGCGGGCTCCGTGCGCTGCCGGCCCCGCCAGGAGCAGCCCAGCTGCTGCCCCCGACCCCAGACTCGCGGCCGCTGCGCTCCGAGCTCGGAGCCGGCGRACAGAGATGGATGAGGCGGCCACGTCACCCTCCCCGCGGTATTTGGGGCCATCCATCACCCAGATCCTGCCGGGCTGCGCTGGGTGGGTCGCTGCGATCCGTGCTCAGCTATGACCGAGGCAGCAATCTGCATTGGAATTATCATTAATTATCCTACGGGAACAATTAACGCCCTTTAATGGCAGCTCTGTGGGTATTTAGGGTGCAGGCTCGGGCAGTCGGAGCAGAGTGGGTGAGGAGAGAATGGACAGCACATCTGATTGGAAAAGGGAGTTTAACGCTCACTGGGGTCTTTCCCAGCACTCGCTTTGCTCTCACAGCCCCAAAGGAACTTTCCTTCGGGGTCTGGAGTGTCAGCTCCGCCTGGTGTGGGGAGAGCGGAGCCCTGCGTGCAGGGASGGGAGGGAGGGGCACTGCAGGCAGGTGAGACCTAAACCCCCCTGTCCGCAGCCTCCTCTCCATGAAAACTTTTCCCGGAGGGCCGCCCTGGCTCCTCCTGCCCGCTGGCTGCCCCGGTAGCGGTGCCCGAGCAGAAGGAGCCTGTTCGAGCAGAGCAGAGCGCTGGAGAGCGCGGCAGAGGCACCAGGACACGGGAAATGGAGCGGGGAGAGGGAAGGTAAAGGACGGGAAGGGCCGCGGACAGGAGGAAAATGTCTGGGTGTAAAAATCAGGGTTTGTGGTGCACGAGAGCCCCGAAGAGCGTCCTGGGGATGGGTAAAGCCGCTCCCTCCTGGCGCTGCCTGCTGTTTTCCAGCCCCATCTGATAAGCAGCGCAGGACCAGCCCCGCGTTCTMCCTTCCTCCGTCCGAGCCGCGGCTGTTCACGGGCTCATCCTCCCCCTTGTGCAAGAGGGAGTCAGTTCTGGTTAATGTTGGAGATCGGAACGTGATTACCGAAAGCCTCATGAAATTAAATCCCTTCTCTTCAAAGCGGCCGGGGAGGCAGGGAGGGAGGGGAGCGTCCCTCCGGCAGCGGCGGTGGCCGGGCGGATATTGAGAGCYGCCCGGTGGCCACAATCGGGCTCTGACAGAGGCACGGCAAACACAAACAGCAGCTTGTGTTTGCACACAAAGGCTCCGTGCCCCGCCACCCCCGGCCCCGGGCTCTGCACCCTCGGCTCRTGGGCAGAAAGTCCTGGGAGGGCTGGAGGGAGGGAAGGGCGGCTGAATATTCAGGGATGAATTGAAGTGTGCAAAGAGCCTTTGGGAAGCTCGCGGTGCAGCGCCTTGGATCAGCTGCCCGCCGGGGCTGGAACGCAACCGCTGCGCTTGAAAGGGCGACTTTCACGCTGAAGCAAAACGGGACAAAGGAAGATAAATGAAACGGGCTCCCGGCAGGGTTTGGTTTGTTTGTTTTTGTAACTCGGCTAATATTCCCGCATTGTTCAGCCCAGCGGCCCAGTGTCTGTCCTTCACACGCTGCTCGTAAATCGGGGCTGGGCGGGCGGCGCAGGCAGCGGGACCAGCGGGAGGGACCAGCGGGACAGGAATGGGACCAGCGGGACAGGGACGGGATCAGCGGGACAGGGATTGAACTAGCGGGACAGGAATGGGACCAGCGGGACAGGGACGGGACCAGCGGGACAGGGACGGGACCAGCGGGACAAGGACGGGACCAGCGGGACAGGGATGGGACCAGCGGGACAAGGACGGGAGCAGCGGGACAGGGACGGGACCAGCGGGATAGGGATGGGACCAGCGGGACAGGGACAGGGACAGGGACAGGGACAGGGACAGGGACAGGGACAGGGACAGGGACAGGGACAGGGACAGGGACAGGGACGGGATGAGCGGCTGCGGCCCCGCCCTGGGGACCAGGGCTTGTCCCCTGCGGCTCTTGCGGTGCCGGGAGTCGGGACCCCGCGGTCGCACCGCGCTGAGCCGGGCAGGGCTGAGCCCGAGCGGGGCTGCTCAGCCCTGTGCACCCCCAGCTGTTCCTGCCATCGGCCAGGGCCGGGTTTGAGCACAGCTCAACATCCCACAGAGCMGTGTCAGGGAGGTGTGTGCACCAGCAGAGCTCTGCTCTCTGTTCATTCCTCAGCTCAGCGGGGCATGRCCTGATGATTTTTCACGGAGCTGGCAGCAAATCTGCCGGGATTGTCCAAGTGGGGACAGCCCGGGCAAACGGTGGGTGCCAGCGCTGATGTGTTAGCCCCGGCCATCCCACCCCATCCCATCCCATCCCATCCCATCCCATCCCATCCCATCCCATCCCATCCCCATCCCATCCCATCCCATCCCAGCCCATCCCATCCCAGCCCATCCCAGGAACAGAGCTCATCCCCCCCGTGGCGGGGATGGATCCCTGCAGAGCTCAGAGCCTGCGCAGGGCTGATCCCGGGGGATGGACGGGAATTCGGGATTAGGGATCACAGGGTGAACACAGAGAAGTTGATACAGGTGCTCGTTTGATTGTAAGGATTAGAAGATCCCCAATGTAAGCCTCTTGAAAATTCCCTTTCCCTCCGGATTTTAGGCAAAGCAGGTTTAACGCCGCAACATTTCTCTAGTGTGAGCTGAGTAAGCAAAATTTAATAATCAGCTGCATGATAGTTCAGCTCAAAACAAAGAGCAAGAYCAGCGTCGCCTTTAAAACATTTGAATAACATTTAATATCCTCTGTAGCATTTACTTTTCACAAGCCTCTGCGAAACCACCAAATGCTCACAGAAATTTGGCAAACTGACTTCTGCACAAATCCAGCCCCCCAGATGAGCTGTTTCTTAGTCTCCACTTCACAAAGTTTCACCCAATCAACAACAACAAAAAAATSCCAACAAAACCCCAGACAGCGCCTCACGTGCTGGGGCACCAAAGAAATCCCCTGGTTCGGGTGACCAATGAACGTCCCCAGCAATGAAAAGCGAACAATTTGTCGGCAGCCCCTGCACTTGAAAACGAATGATCCAAATTATTCAGCGAGTCTCCCTGGATAGTGAATCCATTGAAAGGGGATCGAGACAGAGTCATAAATTATTCATTACCCCGAGGAGAATGAAATGCATATAATCATAACAATAATAATAACAACAACAATCGTTACACTAATAATAGCAACCAGAGCCCAGGCAGCTCTGCCCGGAGAGCCAGGGAGCCATGAAGCCTCCCAGACTTTATTTTCCGTTTATCCCAGCCCCTGTTTAGAGKGGCTGTGTTAAATAAAGGAATGTAAAGTGGGTGGACATTTGGAATAAATGGATTTATCGCCGATAACTGGACTCGCTTGCCTTGGCCGGGGGTGATGGACTTTGTGCTCGGGTCCTTGGCAGGGAGCAGCTCCATGAACTCCCACTCATCCCGGTAATCGCTCCCTGGAATGGATTTCTCCGCGTCCCGGCTGCTTTTCAGGAGCCTTTGGCAGTGGCTGCAGCGAGCGCGTCCTGTCCCCGCGTCCCTGGCAGATTTATGGGTGTCCGCGGGCTGAAAGGGAAGCGGGACGTGCTGGCCTGGCACATCCGCGGGCTCTGACTGCTCCTGCCTTCCGTGGGACCTGGGTTGCGGAGCCACTGAGCGGAGAGGCCGCAGCCCTCGTCACCCAGCCCGAGCTCCGCGCTGTCGGTGCCCCGCCAGGGCCCGCCTCGCTCCGGTGCCTTCCGGCAATTCCCGGCAATTCCCGGCCATTCCCGGCCATTCCCGGCCATTCCCGGCCATTCCCGGCAATTCCCGGCAATTCCCGGCAATTCCCAGCAATTCCCAGCAATTCCCAGCAATTCCCGGCCATTCCCAGCAATTCCCGGCCATTCCCGGCCATTCCCGGCAATTCCCAGCAATTCCCAGCAATTCCCAGCAATTCCCGGCCATTCCCAGCAATTCCCAGCAATTCCCGGCAATTCCCAGCAATCCCGACAATTCCCGGCAATTCCCGGCCATTCCGCTGCCCTCGGAGCCGGGTTCCCTTGGGCATCCTTGGCTCGGGAGCTCCTTCCAGCAGCCCCCGGGGGACTGTCCGCCCGCGGAGCTCTCTGCCGGGCGATGTGGAGCGTTCGAACGCATTTCCATGCGGTGCAAGGAGCCCGGCTACCCGTCCGGCATGCAGATGAGCCCGGGCCGCTCGCAGCGCGGGGCTCGGCCGTGGCGCTGGGCCATTCCCGAGCTTCCCACAGGTCACAGGGAGGGCTCGGAGGGGCCCGAGGGTCCTTCCTGAGCCCCCCTCGGAGCTTCCTCCACCTGCTGCTCTCCGGGAGGAGAGGGGAGGGCTCCTGGTGCTCCCTGCGTGCCGGGAAATATGGCATTTTTGAAGCCAGGGAGCAGCAGGCTGGGCCGGGAAGGGTTAAAGCGCTGCTGGGTCCGGCTGTGTCAGCGCTGGGGCTGCAGGGGGGGCTCAGCACCCCCAGGCTGGGTTTGGGGGGTCAGTGCTGCAGAGGGGGCAGCAACCCACGGGGCTGGAGTAAGGGTCAGTGCTGTGCAGAGGGGGCTCAGCACCCCAGGTTTGGGGGGTCAGTGCTGCAGGGGGGGCTCAGCACCCCAGGTTTGGGGGGTCAGTGCTGCAGCACAGGAGCCCCTGGGGGCAGTTTGGACACCAGTGCTGCAAAGGCCTCCCAGAGCTGGGTTTTGTTTGGTTTTTGTTTGGTTGCTGAGTRAATCTGCAGCTCAGGCTGAGCGACCCCAGGAAAGGGTTGGAAAGATGGGGGAGATGAGGCAGGGCAGGGTCCGGGGCTGGGGCTGAGCCCGGTGCCACCAGCCGGGCTCGGGGACGCGTGGGACATGCGGGGCCCTCCCTGRGGCGCGGCAGGAGGGCTGAGCTCGCACATCCTCTGCTGCCGGGCAGCTGCGAGGCAGCGAGCAGAAGAAAGAGTTCCTGCTGGCATTTTTGTTGGAAGTCGCCAGAGTATTAAGTGGAACACGGTTTTCATTACCAGCCCCGCTTTGGTGCAATAAATCACGAACTAGAAACACACTTCTGGCCTGGATTCTGCCCTCAGCTCTGAGTGGCAGTAACCAGAGGCAAAATCCAGCCTGGGCTTCAGCCTTGCAGCCCATATGGTCACCTTTTGGAATTCATTTCTTCTGGTAATTTCTGTGTAATTAGACAGCACTGAAGGCTGATTCCTCTCCTGGGCAATGAATGGTGCCGATCTCGTGCCGAAGGTGCACTTTGCCGCGCACAAACCCGCGAGGAGAGACCAGCTCAGCCTCCGGGGGACAATCGGGACCCTCGGCAAGGGGACCCCGGACACCCCCGGAGCGCTGGGAGGCGATGGGGGCGCCGAGCAGCAATGCAGCACAGAGCCAGCCCCAGCCGCTGGGCTGTACAGAGAGCTCGGAGTGTTTGCGCGAGCTCCYGCTGCTGCTGGAATATTTGGGAGGTCATCCCGCCGAGCAGGAACCTGTAATTGCYGCAGATGCTCTCCGACAGCGGCGGCCCCGCGGGGGAGCAGCGCCGCTCACCCCCCGGGCAGCGATCTAATTTATATCTCATAAGACAGTTTTATTTTCGGGATTACCGCCGSGTTCCGTGCCAGAGAGCCCCGCGGGCTCCGGCCGCTGCCGCAGCAGGGGGAGCGCTGGGAAGGAGCCTCCTCGTGCTGCGTTATGGGGCCATAAAACCATCCCTGCTCGCAGCCCTTCCAGAGGAGCCATTCCAACGGAACACAGAGGCAGCCCCTCGCCCCCCTCGCAGCTTCTGTTCCAGCACAAGTGTGGATGGGGAGGAGAGCGGCGGAGGGCTTGCTGGAGCCGGGCTCTGTGCTGGAGCCGGGCTCAGATGGGGTTTGCAGGAGCTGGGCTCAGATGGGGTTTGCTGGAGTCGGGCTCTGTGCTGGAGCCGGGCTCAGATGGAGTTTGCAGGAGCCGGGCTCAGATGGGGTTTGCTGGAGCCGGGCTCAGATGGGGTGTGCTGGAGCTGGACTCTGTGCTGGAGCCGGGCTCAGATGGGGTTTGGTAGAGCCGGGCTCAGATGGGGTTTGTTGGAGCCGGGCTCAGATGGGGTTTGCTGGAGCCGGGCTCAGATGGAGTTTGGTAGAGCCGGGCTCAGATGGAGTTTCTTGGAGCCGGGCTCTGTGCTGGAGTCGGGCTCTGTGATGCAGCCGGGCTCAGATGGAGTTTGCTGGAGCCGGGCTCAGATGGGGTTTGGTAGAGCCGGGCTCAGATGGGGTTTGCAGGAGCCGGGCTCAGATGGGGTTCGCTGGAGCCGGGATCAGATGGAGTTTGCTGGAGCCGGGCTCAGATGGAGTTTGGTAGAGCCGGGTTCTGTGTGCTCAGATGGGGTTTGCTGGAGTCGGGCTCTGTGCTGGAGTCGGGCTCTGTGCTGGAGTCGGGCTCTGTGATGCAGCCGGGCTCAGATGGAGTTTGCTGGAGCCGGGCCCAGAGGAGAGAAAACCCCTCTGGTTTTATCCCCCAGCAGCACCCGGAGCTGGCGCTGGACCTGAGCACTCTTGGGGACACACAGGGACAGCCCGAGGTCTGTCCCCACCCCGGGGTGGATGCTGGCGAGGCYGCCACAGCCTCTAAACAGCTCTCCAGGCTCCCAGCCTCCTGAGAGTTTAATTTTTGGGAAGCTTTAACATCCCCAGCTTAGCGAGCTCTGAAAGAAAGGTCAGCTAATCCCTCAGAGCGTCTGAATGAATTCAGGCCCAGCAGTGAGATTACTGAGCAGGGGAGGGGAGGCCAGGGAGCTGCATGGATACAGGGAGCCTGCCCAGAGGCGGGCCTGGCTTGCTAAAGAAATGAGAAATGCACCTTTTATTGCCGTTCTCAGCCCCCAGCTCCTCCCCAGCAGCACGGGGTGGTGGAGGGGAGCCCTGAGAGGGACCTGAGGGTCCCCATCCATGGAGGGACAGCYGGGACACCGGGGTGTCCTGTGGGCACTGAGCAGCKCCCACGGCCTTTGCTCTGGGTGTCAGCTCAAGCATTTAGGGAAAAAAACCCCAAACCCAGGGTCCTCGTGTCCCTCTTTGGCTGCCCGGGTGGCTCCACGTCCGTGTCTGGAGGCACCGGGGTGCCAGCAGCACCAGGCACAGGGTGCCACTGACAGAACAAGGAATTCAGGGCATTGTGACCATTGCTGTGTCCCCGTGGCTGAGGTGGCCTTTGTGGGACACCTGAGCTGTGTCTGGGCTGAGCAGGGTGAGGTGGGTGCAGGCGAGGGCAGTGGGCACCGTGCGGGGAGGGCAGTGGGCACCGTGCATGCAGGGCAGTGGGCACTGTGCGGGGCTGTGGGGCAGTGGGCACCGTGCGGGGAGAGCAGTGGGCACCGTGCGGGGCTGGGGGCAGTGGGCACCGTGCGGGGAGAGCAGTGGGCACCGTGCCTGGAGGGCAGTGGGCACTGTGCGGGGCTGCGGGGCAGTGGGCACCGTGCATGCAGGGCAGTGGGCACCGTGAGGGGAGGGCAGTGGGCACCGTGCATGCAGGGCAGTGGGCACCGTGCATGCAGGGCAGTGGGCACCGTGCCTGGAGGGCAGTGGGCACTGTGCATGCAGGGCAGTGGGCACCGTGCGGGGCTGGGGGCAGTGGGCACCGTGCGGGGCTGGGGGCACTGCGGGCATCCCCCACTCCCCTGGTGAGCCCCGGGGCACACGGCAGCAGCGCTAAGGACGGGCTTTTGTCTTGCGAGTGCGGGGTCCTGCTCAGTGCGGAGCGGCGGAGCAGAGCCACTGACCCGGGCTGGCCCGGGATGAGCCACGGTAACCTGGCTGCAGCGTGCAGACAGCAGAGCCCAGCGGCCCTGCCAGCTCCCCAGSCGGGGATTCAGGCCGCAGGGGCTTCTGTGCTGGCCCCAGACACTGCTCCGCACGGCAGAACACTCCCTCTTCTCTCCCGGTAACGTGCAGAAGTGTGAGGTTGTTGCGGCTTGGAAGGTTCCATCTCCGACACCTGCAAGAGAGGCGCGGGCTCAGCCAGGAGCGGGGCTGCCCAAGGGTGGCTCTGCCTCTCAGTGCTTTGGGGACAGTGGGGTGGCCCTGCCCACTCAGTGCCCAGGGTGGCTCTGCCCTCTTCCGGGGACAGTGGTGGCCCCTACATTCCAGTGCCCGGTGGTGGCCCTGCACCCTCATCCCAGTGGACAGTGGTGGCCCCTGAACTCATGCCCAGGGACAAGTGGTGTCCCATAACATCTCAGTCCCAGGGTGGCTCTGCCCTCCAGTCCCAGGGGACAGTAGGTGGCCCCTGCCCTCTTCAGTGCCCAGAGTGCCCAAGTGTGGCCCTGCCCTCTAGTGCCCCCAGGGACAGTGGTGGCCCCTGAAGCTCAGTGCCCGGTGGCAGCCCTGCCCCTCAGTGGCCCAGGGACAGTGGTGGCCTGAACTCATGCCCGGTCACCCTGCCCCACTCTCAGTGCCCAGACAGTGGTGGCCCGCCCTCCTCAGTGCCCAGGACAGTGGGGCCCTGAACTCAGCTGCCCGGTCAGACCACTGCAACTCTCAGTGCCCAGGGACAGTGGTGGCCCTGAACTCAGTGCCCGGTGGCAGCCTGCCCTCGTCAGTGCCAGGGACAGTGGTGGCCCTGAACTCAGTGCCCCCGGTGGCAGCCCTGCCCTCAATCAGTGCCCAGGGACAGTGGGTGGCCCTGGCCCTCATCAGTGCCCAGGGACAGTGGTGGCCCTGATACTCAGTGCCCGGTGGCTAGCCCTGCCCTCTCAGTGCCCAGACAGTGGTGGCCCTGAACTCAGTCCCGGTGGCAGCCCTTGCCCTCTCAGTGCCCAGGGACAGTGGTGGGCCTGCACCTCAGTGCCCAGGGGACAGTGGTTGGCCCTGCCCTCGGTCAGTGCCCGGTGGTGGCTTTTGGGGGATCCTCACCGTGGGCTGTTGGGGAGGCTCTCAAACCTAGCTGGCCTGATCCAGGCCGGGCTGGTTTTTCAGGCGTTCCTGAACAATCTCCGAGCCTGGTTCTTCCTGCATGGCCCTGAGCAGGGACAAACATTGAGCGACAAGAGGTGGGCTGGGACATGCCCCCAGAGCGGTGCCCTGCCTGGCAGAGGACGCCGAGGGCTGTGCCAGCGCTGAGAGCAGGGCACAGCGCTGTCCTCGGCATGGGTGACAGCGTCCGTCCTGCGTGTCCCTGCTGTCCCCTCGTGTCCCAGCCCTGGCTGAGCCCTCTGAGCCCCCCACCCCGCCCTCCTCAGCTCCCGCCCCTCCAGACGCTGCCAGGCCGGCCATTTATCAGCCTATCTCTCCAGGAATCATTAAACCATATTGAGCAACACACAAGTCCTGTGACCTGGGTAGGTATAAAGACCTGACTAATTAGTTAATCGTGTTTAACCGAGCGCTTTGAGAAGTGGCCCGGTGTCATTATTCGAGTTCTGAGTGGGCCGGCCCAGGGCTCCCAGCCTTTGTGTGTGCTCCCCAGGCCGGGGCCTGCGAATGGCAGCTGGCCCCTCGTCGCCACGGTCCAGGGTCCCAAACAGCCTCTGGGGGTTTGCGGCCCCTCACACAAAATGTCCCTGCATACCACATTGGCACACCCGCAGCTGCTCTTCAAGCCATCCCTGGAGGAAGCGGCAGGGCTGGCTCTTCGTGCTCCCCATCCCCACATTCCCCTAAGGGAAGAGCAGCCAAAACATCCAGCCTGGTTCTCCCTCGGGCAAATCCCAAATCCAGCCCCCCATGCATCACACGCTCGGAATCTGGGAGCCTTCATCCGGTCTTTATGAAGAGAAATCAGACTCCGAGGAGAGGAGAAGGAGAGGGAGAGGAAGGAGGAGAGGAAGAGGAGAGTGAGAGGAAGGAGAGGAGAGAGAGGAGAGGAGAGAGGAGAGGGAGAGGAGAGGAGAGGAGAGGAGGAGAGGGAGGAGAGGAAGGAAAGGAGAGGACGAGGAGAGGAGGAGTGAGAAGGAGGAAGGAGGAGAGGAGGTAGGAGGAAGGAGGGGAGAGAGAGGAGGAAGGAAAGAGGAGAGGATGAGGAGAGAGAGGAGAGGAGAGGAGAGTAGGGGAGAGGAACGGGCAAAGGAAGAAAAACGGGAAAGGACGGGAGAAAGGAGAGGCAAAGACTCCATGCTGGCCAGAGGAGCGGGGAAGGAGTTTGTTAGTCAGGGAGGGTCTTGGCATCCCTGAAGAATCACCAAGTCTGATCTCCTTGGGACTGTCCTAATTCATAAAAATGTCATCAGCTCGTTAAGCACCCTCCTAAAGAGCCCCAGTCCCCCCTTATCACTGTGGGATCTGCAGGGGAGGCTGCCAGCACCAGCTGCAGAGCACAGCCACCTCCAGGGAGCACCAAGAGGGGGAATCTGCCTCTGGAGCTGACCCAGAGCTGTAAAAGTCACCCAGGGCTGCCACAGGAGCAGGGCTGGGGAATATTGCAGTCCCTGGGAGTTGGTCGGGGTGCACATGGCAGTGACAGTGACTCTGCTGCCTTCACCCTGCTGTCCCAGCTGGGAGCTCCTGGTGCTGCTCTTCCAGAAAGCCCCAGAGGTGYGGTCAGGGCCTGCCAGCCCAGGTGACACTCACCTGAGCGGGGATCCTGCTGCAGGGCCGTGGAGATGCTGGCTGGGACGGGGATGGAGCTTCCCTTTGCACTCTGAATTTCCTCCTGGAAATCCTCCCTGCCTTGGGGGCTGCCAGTGAAGGGCAGAGCTGCCCAAAAGGGGCACCAAGCAGAATGGCACTGAGAATGGGGCTGGAGCCCACCTCAGGCTCAGGAACTGGTCCTGGCACTGGCCATACTGGTGCAGAGAAGGCACCTGTGGGTGCAGGGTCCTGCTTCCAATGTGAGCAGCACCAGACCTGTCTCTTATACACATCTAGATGTGTATAAGAGACAGGATCCTCACCCGTGGGCTTCTGGGGGACTCTCACCTAGCTGGGCCTGATTCAGGCCGGGCTGGTTTCAGGCGTGCCTGAACATCCCCGCCTGGTTCTGCTGGCCCTGAGCAGGGACAAACATCGAGCACAGGAGGGCTGGGACAGCCCCAGTGGCGCCCTGGCCTGGCAGGAGGCGCCGAGGGCTGTGCCAGCGCTGAGGAGCAGGGCACAGCGCTGTCCTCGGCAGGGTGACAGGGTCCGTCCCGTGTCCCTGCTGTCCCCTCGTGTCCCAGCCCTGGCTGAGCCCCTCTGAGCCTCCCCACCGCCCCCTCCTCAGCTCCCGCCCCTCCAGACGCTGCCCCCGGCCATTCAGCCTCTCTCCGGATCATTAAACATATTGAGCAACACCAGTCCTGTGACTGGTTAATTAGTAAAGTCTAGATGTGTATAAGAGACAGGTGCCCGGTGGCAGCCCTGCCCTCTCAGTGCCCAGGGACAGTGGTGGCCCTGCAAACGGCCAAATTACAAAATAAACCCCACCTTAACTCCATCCTCAAGCACCACCCCAGGCAGTCTGGTGCTGTCTCACATTGTGAAGTCAGGACCCTGCACCCACAAGGTGCCTTCTCTGCACCAGTCATGGCCAGTGCCTAGGACCAGTTCCTGAGCCTGAAGTGGCTCAGCCCCATTTCTCAGTGCCATTTCTGCTTGGTGCCCCTTTTGGGCTGCTCTGCCTTCACCTGGCAGCCCCCAAGGAGGGCGAGATTTTCCAGAGGAAAAGGAAATCTCAGAGTTGCCAATCGGAAGCTCCATCCCCGTTCCCAGCCAGCATTCTCCACGGCCCTGCAGCCAGATCCCCGCCTCAGGTGAGTGTCAACCTGCTGGCAGGCCCTGGCACCCCACCCTCTGGGCTTTCTGGAAAGAGCCAGCACAGACTCCAGCTGGGACACGGGCTGAAGGCAGCGAGGTCTTCCACTTGTTCCACTCGCCATGTGCAACCCGACCAACTCAGGGGACTGCAATATTCCCCAGGCCCTGCTCCTGTTTGGGAGCCAGCGGGTGACTTTTACAGCTCTGGGTCAGCTCCAGAGGCAGCTTCCCCCTTCTTGGTGCCTCCCTGGATGTGTGGCATGTGCTCTGCAGCTTGGTGCTGGCAGCTCCCCTGCAGATCCCACAGGTGATAAGGGGGGACTGGGGCTCCTCTTTGTGAGGGTGTCTTAACGAACTGCTGATGACATTTTTTCTATGAATGTTAGACAGTCCAAGGAGATCAGACTTTCGGTGATTCTTCAGGGATGCCAAGACCTCCCTGACTAAACTCCTTCTGCTCATCTGCAAGAACTTGCCCGTCCTCCCCGCTCCTCTGGCCAGCATGGCCTGTCCTCTCCTGCCTCTCCTTTCTCCCATCCTTCTCTCCTCTCTTCCTTCCTTCTGCCCTTCCTCTCCCTCTACCTCTCCTCTCCTCTCCTCTCTCTCCTCTCCTCTCCTCTTCCTCCTTCCTCTCCTCTCCTCCCCTCCTTCCTCCCTCCTCCCTCCTCTACCTTCCTCCTCTCCTCCTCCTCTCCTCGTCCTCTCCTTTCTTCCTCTCCTCCCTCTCCTCCTCTCCTCTCCTCTCCTCTCCCTCTCCTCTCCTCTCTCTCTCTCCTCTCCTCTCCTCTCCTTCCTCTTCCTCTCCTCTTCTCTCCTTCCTCCTTCTCCTCTCGCTCGGAGTCTGATTTCTCCCATAAGGAACGGTGAGGCTCCAGATTCCGACGTGTGTGCCGTGGGATTGGGCATTTATTTGGGCATTTGCGGAGGGAGAACCAGGGCTGGATGTGGCTGCTCTTCCCTTAGGGGAATGTGGGATGGGGGGAGCACGAAGAGCCAGCCCTGCCGCTCCTCCAGGGTGGCTTGAAGAGCAGCCTCGGGTGTGCCAATGTGGTTGCAGGGACATTTGTGTGAGGGGCCGTTCAAACCCCCAGAGGCTGTTTGGGACCCCTGTGACCGTGGCGCGAGAGGGCCAGCTGCCATCCAGGCCCCGGGCCGGGGAGCACACACAAAGGCTGGGAGCCCTGGGCGCCCACTCAGAACTCGGATAATGACACCGAGCCACTCTCAAGCGCTCGAGTAAAACACCGATTAAACTAATTAGTCAGGTCTTTTATACTAAACCAGGTCACAGGATCTGTGTGTTGCTCAATATGTTTAATGATTCCGGAGAGATAGGCTGAATGGGCCGGTGGGCAGCGTCTGGAGGGGCGGGAGTAGGAGGGCGGGGTGGGGAGGCTCAGAGGGCTCAGCCAGGGCTGGGACACGAGTGGACAGCAGGGACACGCAGGACGGACCCTGTCACCCATGCCGAGGACAGCGCTGTGCCCTGCTCTCAGCGCTTGCACAGCCCTCGGCGCCTCTGCCAGGCAGGGCACCGCCCATGGGGGCTGTCCCAGCCCTCCTCTGTGCTCGATGTTTGTCCCTGTCAGGGCCAGCGGAGACACAGGCCGGGATTGTTCAGGACACGCCTTGAAAAACCAAGCCCGGCCTGATCAGGCCAGCTAGGTTTGAGAGTCCCCAAACAGCCCACGGTGAGGATCCCCCAAGCCCACGCACACGTGAGGGCCACCAGCTCCCGTGGGCGGCCACTGACCGAGGGCAGGGCTCAACCACTGTCCCCTGGGCACTGAGGAAGTGGGCAGGCCCACCACTGTCCCGCCTGAGGCAAGCTGCAGGGATGAGTCAGGGCCCCATGTCTGGCACTGAGCAGGCAGCACCGGGCACTGAGTATGCAGGGCCACCACTGTCCCTGGGCCGTAGCCAGGACCACTGTCAGGGCATGCAGAGGGCAGGCTACCACCGGGAGCCACTGAGATGTAGGGCCACCACTGTTCCCTGAGCATGAGGGTGCAGGCTGGCCACCACCGAGCACTGAGAATGTAGGGCCACCACTGTCTGCCTGAGCAGTGTTGCCGGAGGGTTGGCCACTCCGGGCCAACGCCACCACTTGGGCACTGATGGCATGACGGGCAGATGTTAGGCCACCACTGTCCCTGGGCACTGAGGGTGCAGGGCCCCCCACCGGGCACTTGAGCTGCAGGGCCACCACTCTGGGCACTCAGCCACACTTGGGACTGGCATGAAGAGGGCAGGGCCACCTACTGTCCCTGGGCTGGAGGGCAGGAAAGCCACCCGGCTGAGATCTGGACCCACCCTGAGAGTTCAGGGCCACCACTGTCCCCTGAGGACTGAGGGTGCAGGGCCACCACCGGGGCACTGGAATGTCAGGGGCCCACCTGCACTGGTAGCCCCTCCCGGAGAGGCAGACCGGGCACGAGTAGAACCCACATTCTCGTGGGCACTGAGGTGGGCAGGGCCACCCCTGGCCAAGGCAGGCCACCACTGTCCCAGCCGAGAGCGGCAGAGCCACCCTCTGGGCAGCAGCTCCTGGCTGAGCCCGGCCTTCTGCATGCGGGGATGGAACCTATCCAAGCCGCAAAACTCACACGTTCTCACGGTTACCGGAGAGAGAGAGAGGTTCTGCCGTGCGGAGCAGTGTCTGGGGGCCAGCACAGAAGCCCCTGCGGCCTGAATCCCCGCCTGGGGGAGCTGGGCAGGGCCGCTGGGCTCTGCTGTCCGCAGCTCTGCCAGCCGAGTGTTCCGTCGGCTCATCCCGGGCCCAGCCCGGGTCAAGTGGCTCTGCTCCGCCGCTCCGCACTGAGCAGTGGACCCCGCATACCGCAAGACAAAAGCCCCTCCTTAGCGCTGACTGGCCGTGTCGCCCCGGGGATCGCAAATCTCACCAGCGGAGTGTCGGGGAGGAATGCCGCCCGGGCACGCCCCTTTTCTGCACAGTCCCACGCCCCACCACGGTGCCAGCCCTGCTGCACGGTGCCCACGCCCCTGCTGCACCGGGCCACTGCTTCCCCACTGCCCACTGCGCTGGCTGCACGGTTGCCCAGCCCCGCAGCCGACGTGCCCACTGCCCTCCAGGCACGGTGCCACTCCTCTAGCCCGCACAGGTGCCCACTGCCCCAGCCCCGCACGTGCCCGCTCATCCGCACGGTCCACTCAGCCGCACGTCCACGGGTGCACGGTGCCCACTGCCCGCAGCCCTGGCCGGTTTGCCCACCTTGCCCTCGCCGGCACCACACCTCACCCTGTCAGCCCAGACCAACAGCTCAGGGTGTCCCACAAAGGCCACCTCAGCCACGAGGAACACAGCATGGTCACCAATGCCTGTAATTCCTTGTTCTGTCAGTGGCATCGACCCGTAGTCTGGTGCCCTGCTGGCACCTCGGTGCCTCCAGACACGGACGTGGAAGCCACCGGGCAAGCCAAAGGAGGGAACACGAGGACCCTGGGTTTGCGGGTTTTTTTCCCTAAATGCTGAGCTGACACCAGAGCAAAGGGCCGTGGGGGCTGCTGCAGTGCCCACAGGACACCCCCGGGTTTGTCCCTGCCTGTCCCTCCATGGATAGGGACCACCTCAGGTCCTCTCAGCGGCTCCCTTCCACACCCGTGCTGCTGGGGAGGAGGCATGGGGGCTGAGAACGGCAATTAAAAGCGGTGCAATTTACATCATTTCTTTAGCAAGCCAGGCCCGCCTCGTGCGGCAGGCTCCCCTGTATCCATGCAGCTCCCCTGCGCCTCCCTCCCCTGCTCAGTAAATCTCACATGCTGGGACCTGAATTCATATCAAGACGCTCATGAGGGATTAGGCTGACCTTTCTATTCAGAGCTCGCTAAGTGGGGATGTTAAAGCTTCCCAAAATTAAACTCTCAGGAGGCTGGGATGCCTGGAGAGCTGTTTAAGGTGTGGGCGCCTCGCCAGCATTCACCCCGAGGCTGGGGACAGAACTACTGCGGCTGTCCCTGATGTGTCCCAAGAGTCGCTCAGAGTTCCAGCCGCCAGCTCCGGCGTGCTTGCTGAGGGGAAGTAAAACCAGAGGGGTTTTCTCTCCTTACTGAGCGGCTCCAGCAAAACCCCATCTGAGCCCGGCTCCTGCACACTCCATCTGAGCCCGGCTCCATCAAACCCCATCTGAGCCCGCTCCAAACAAACCCCATCTGAGCCCGGCTCCAGCAAATTCCATCTGAGCCCGGCTTCTACCATTAAACGCCAAATTACTAAAATCAAACCCCACTCTTCTATTCCAATTCCTCAAGCACATAAAACCCCAAGGCAAGTTCATTGATGCTGCCTTCACATTTGGGAAAGCAGGACCCTGCACCTTCCACTGTGCTCTTCTCTGACTTCTCAGTATGCTTCTCAGTGCCAGGACCAGTTGGCGCTGTGAGTCTTTGGCTGTATGGTTAGCGACCATTCTCGACTGAGCTTCATTCTGCTCTGTGCCCCTTTGGGCAGCTTCCCTCTCTATCACTGGCAGCCCCCAAGGCAGGAAGGGATTTCCAGAGAGAAATTCAGAGTGCCAAAAGGAAGGCTCCATCCCGTCTCGCAGCCAAGCTAGTCTTCCACGGCCCTAGCAGCAGGATCGCACGCCTTCAGTGTGAGTGTCACTCTGGAGCTAGGCAGGTCCCTGACACCCACCTCTAGGGGCTTTCTGGTAGCAGCATCAAGAAGATGGGCTCCCAGCGTGGACAGCAGGGTTGAAGCAGACAGAGTCACTGTCACTGCCAATGTGGCACCCCGACCAAAGCTCTTACCCATGGGACTGCAATATTCCCCAGCCCTGGCTCTCCGTTGGCAGCCCTGGGTTGACTTACTAGCTTGGGTCAGTGCCCAGAGGCAGTTCCTCCTCATCTTGGTCTTCCTGGAGGTGGCTGTGCTCTGCAGCTGGTGCTGGCAGCCTTTCCCCTGCAGATCCCACAGATAAGGTGGGGGATGGGGCTCTTAGGAGGGTGCTTAACGAGCTGATGACATATTTATGGAATTAGGACAGTCCCAAGGAAAGATCAGACTTGGGTTTGATTCTTTCAGGGATGCCAAGAACCCTCCCTGACTAACAAAACTCCATTCCTGCTCCTCTGAGGCAGGATGAGATTCTTTTGCCATCCTCTCCTCCTTTCCCATCCTCTCCTCTCCCTCTCTCCTCCTTTTCCCCTATCCTCTCTCCCTCCTCTTCCTCTCCTACTCGCTCTCCTCTCCTCCTTCCTCTCCTCTCCTCTCCCTCTCCTTCCTTCTTCCTTTCTGCCTCCTCTCCCTTTCCTCTCCTCTTCCTCTCCTACTCCTCTCCTCTCCTTCCTTCTCCTCTCCTCTCCCTCCCGTCTTCCTCTCCTCTCCTTCCTCTACCTCTTCCTCTCCTCTCCTCTCTCTCCCTCCTCTCTCTCCTCTCTTCTCCTCTCTCCTACCTCTCCCTCTCTCTCTTCTCTTCTCCTATCTCCTTATGGCTCTCTCCTCTCCTCTCCTCTCCTCTCCTCTCCTGCCCTTGCCCTCTGTTGGGAGTCTGATTTCTCCCATAAGGAAGGTAGGCTTCTCAGATCCGAAGGTGTCCGGGGATTTTGGGATTTATTGGGATTTGGGGAGGGAGGAACAGGGTCTGTGATGTGGCCTGCTCTTCCCTTAGGGGAATTGTGGGAATGAGCGGGGCAGCACGAAGAGCCAGCCCTGCCTCCTCCAGGATTGGCTTTGAAGGAGCAGCTCGTGTTGCCAGGTGTCAGGGACATTTGTGAGCGAGGGCCTTTCTAACCCCCCAGAGGCTGTTTGGGACCCCTGTTGACCGGGGAGAAGGGCCAAGCTGCCATCGCAGCCCGGGACCGGGGGAGCACACACAGAAGGGCTGGGAGCCCTGGGCGCCCACTCAGAAACTCCGAAATAATGGACATCCGAGCACTCTTCAAAGCGCTCATAAACACGATTAACTTAATTTAGATCAGGTCTTTACTAATTAACACAGTCACGGAGGACTGGTATTGCTCAATATGTTTAATGATCCCGAGAGAGGCTGAATGGCCGGGGGCAGGTCTGTCCTGGAGGGGCGGGCAGCTGAGGAAAGGGGCGGTGCGGGAGGACTCAGAGGGGGCTCAGCCAGGGCTGGGTATCACGAGGGGACAGCAGGGACACGAGACGGACCCTGTCACCCTGCACGAGCTTACAGCGCTGTGCCCTGCTCCTGGCAGCGCTGGGGCACAGCCCCTCGGGCCCCTCCTTGCGCAGGCCAGGGCCGCCACTGGGGCTGTCCCAGCCCTCCTGTGCTCGATGTTTAGTTCCCTTGCTCAGGGGCCAGCAGAACTCAGGTGCAGGGGATGAAATGTTCAGGCACGCCTGTGAAACCAGCCGCGCCTGAATCAGGCCAGCTATGTGAGAGTTCCCCCAAAGCAACACGGGTGAGGATTCCCCAAAAGGCCACCACCCGGGCACTGAGTGGGCAGCGGCCACACTTGTCCCGTGGGCACTGGAGAGGGCAGGGTCGACCACTGTCCCTTGGGCACTGAGAATGGTTTTAGGTCCTACCACTTGTCTCCTGAGCACTGAGAGGGCAGGTCCACCACCAGGGCTGTCTGAGTGCAGGGCCACCACTGTCCCCTGAGCACTGAGGCGGGTGCTAGGGCAACACCACCAGGCACTGAGAAGTAAGGAGCACCACATGATCCCTGAGCACTGAGGGTAGCAGGGGCCCACCGAGGCCAACAGTTAGGCACACAACAAGCCTGCGTGACATGTAGGATGCCACATGTCTACCGAGTGCAGCACCACAGGCACTGAGAATGAATGTAGGCTACAGCCACTGCTCCCTGAGCCACTGAGGGTGCAGGGACCACGGGCACTGAGTGCGGGCCAGCCTGGGCAGGAAGGGCAGGGCCACCACTGTCCCGGGCACGAAAGGGCAAGCCCCCATGCCCTGCTAGCCCTCCGCACTGAGAATGTAGGCCACCACTCTCCCCTGAGCACTGAGAGGACAGGGCCACCACCGGAGGGTCATGAGTTCAGGGCTCTGGGGCCACTGTCCCCTGGGCACTGAGTGCAGGGCCACCACTGTCCCGGAGAGGGCAAGAGCCACCCCGGGCCACTGAGAATGTAGAACACCACTGTCTCGTGTGGCACTGAGTGGGCAGGGCCACCACTGTCCTCTGGGCACTGAGAGGGCAGGGCCACCACTGTCCCGGAGAGGCAGAGCCACCCCTGGGCAGCAGCTCCTCGAGCCCCGGCTCTCTGCAGCGGGATGGAACCTTCCAAGCGCAAACTCACAGTTCTACGGTTACCGGGAGAGAAGAGGAGAGTGTTCTGCCGTGCGGAGCAGTGTCTGGGGCCAGCACAGAAGCCCCTGCGGCCTGAATCCCCGGCTGGGAGCTGCAGGGCCGCTGGGCTCTGCTGTCCGCGCGAGCCAGTTTACCGCGGCTCATCCCGGGCAGCCCGGGTCAGTGGCTCTGCTCCGCCGCTCCGCACTGAGCAGACCCCGCACTTCCGCAAAGACAAAAGCCCGTCCTTAGCGCTGCTGCCGTGTGCCCCGGGTGCCACCAGGGAGTGGGGGATGCCCGCAGTGCCCCCAGCCCCGCACGGTGCCCACTGCCCACACAGTGCCAACGCCTCCAGCACGGGCCCACTTGTCGCTGCATTGCCACGGTGCCCACTGCCCTGCATGCACGGTGCCCACTGCCCTCCCCTCACGGTGCCCACTGCCCTGCTGCACCGGTGCCCCTGGCCCGCAGCCCCGCACAGTGCCCACCTGCCCTCCAGGCACGGTGCCCACTGCTCTTCCCCACGGTGCCCACTGCCCCCAGCCCCGCACGGTGCCCACTTGCTCTCCCCGCACGGTGCCCACTGCCCCACAGCCCCGCACAGTGCCCACTGCCCTGCTATGCACGGTGCTCCATGCCCTCCCCGCACGGTGCCCCACTGCCCCGCCTGCACCCCACCTCACCCTGCTCAGCCCAAGACACAGCTCAGGTGTCCCACAAGGCCCACCTCAGCCAACGGGACACACAGCAATGTCACAATGCCCTGAATTCCTTGTTCTGTCAGTGGCACCCTGTGCCTGGTGCTGCTGGCACCCCGGTGCTCCAGACAACGGACGTGGAGCCACCCGGGCAGCCGAAAGGAGGACACGAGGACCCGTTTGGGGTTTTTTCCCTAAATGCTTGAGCTGACACCCAGAGCAAAGGCCGTGGGTGTCGTCTGCACCAGGACACCCGGTCCCTGCTTCCCTCCAGGATGGGACCCTCAGGTTCCTCTCAGGCTCCCTCCCTCACTCCCGGCTGCGGGGAGGAGCTGGGGCTGATGAACGGCAATAAAAGCTTGCATCTCATCTAGCATCCTAGGCCGCTCGCAGCCCCTGTATCCATGCGTCCTCCTGGTTTCCCCTGCTCTTAAGTAATCTATCTCTCTCTTTTT
>NDFG01000035.1:479591-498811 GCA_002167245.1 Sporophila hypoxantha
TCGCATCTCCATCACCAGCCATACCAATCCCCACTCCATCCAGTCCACCCCAACTATATCAAACATTCATCACATCTCTCATCAATTTGTTCCAATCCATCTTATTTAATCGACACGCCTCAGATAGGGTCCAAATCCTCTTAGATCCCAACTCAGCGTTCAGCCTCATCATTTTTCTCAGATATCCGCATACCAATTCCATCCCATCCCATCCAATCCATCTCATGCATCCATCCATCCACCATACCCCTCATCCCATCACTAAGCACTCCATCGCATCCATCCAACCATTACCTAGCGTGGCATGAAACATACGTCAATCCTATTTGACGCTGCCATGCACTTTGCAGCCGCAGCTCCTCCGTGAAGCACTCCTGTGCCGCAGCCCTGTGCTTGGGGCAATGGGGCAATGCCACTCAAACTGCCCAATTCCATCTTCTTCCCCCTCTGCTTCCGCTGACACCACCTCTCATCCTTCTCACTAGAGCTCACTCGTCTCTCTGCTCATTGCTGCCATTCTGCTCCCATTCCCGGTGTCCCATCCTGTTCCCCGTGTTCCTGATGTTCGCCATCCCCTGTTCCCGTGGTTCCCGTTGGCCGGCAATCTCTTTGCGATGTTCTCACGCGGCATGCTCTTCCCATCACTTCCCTTTCCTTGTTAGTTGATTTTTCACCACCGGGTGCCTCGAACTGTGTACTGCCCTGTGTGCCTCCAGCAGATCGTTCCGGTACCTCGACTGTTCCCGGTGCTCTTCGCATCCTTTAGTTTATTTTGATGGCTCCCCCATCCTCTGTTCCCCGTGTTCTGGGGCCGCCCATCTCCTTGTTTCCCCATGATTCCTGATGTCTCCATGCCTCCAATGATTCCCGAATGTACTCCCATTACCTGTTCCCCAGGTGCCCCGAATCCCCTGTTCCCGATGTCCCCGCTGTTTCCCATCCACCTCAGTTCCACCCCCCAGCACGCCCGGCGTGGAGCACTTTGCAGTGAGAAGAGCCGTAAGAACGCGCTTGCAGGACGAGAACACACGAAGTAGGTGATCCTTTATAAATAGGCGTCCGTCTCCATGCTCTCCGCGCCGCTAGTAGTGTGAACGATACAGTGCGCACTAATGCTCTGTCATATATCTAATCTTGTGCACTATCTCGCTGAGGCCTGCCTCTGGGGTGCCCTGACCCCAGGGAAGCACTGCTCTGACCCATTTGCATCTTAGCCGTGCGAGGATATAAATACGCTTTCGCTCCCCAATGCACTTCCACGCCTTACGACTGGGACTCACCTAAGTGGATGAAATAATGAACTGCCTACTCAGAGCAGCAGTGAGTAGTGTGCACACTTGGCTGAGAAAATTTAGGGTCTTGGAAATATGTTAGTATGTATGTGGATGGAAGCAAGATGGACGGGCACACCGTGCTGTCCTGGGTTTCTTCTTCATGCTTCTTCTTCTTCCTTCTTCCTGGGTTTTGGGTGGGGCATTGTGTAATTGGGCTACGAAAGTCCCCATTGCGCTCTATGGGATCGGTCTTATTGTTAAAAGGGAAAAACAATCCAGCGTGTCCGTTCTTAAATTGGATAGTTAAATCTTACAAAGACCTGCTAAAGAACCCAGACAGAATCCAATGATTGGGCCACTCTTCTCGCGCCCCCCCTTGCTTGCAAGAACTCTGCGAGTGAGACCGTTGTCACTGATAAGAAATTAACAAACCACTTGAGTCGCACAACATGGAACTGACCATCTCACAATGTGCCCTTCAATCAGCAGCCCAAGCTGGGGAACCCCGCGCACTGGGAGCTGGCGAGCCACGGGCAGAGCACGTGATTACACCTACACTTGCTCTTGTTTAAATCTATTCACAGCAGGGCTCGCAGCGTAGGAAGGATGAGCCCCAGAGGAATGGGCACGGGCACCCAGGCAGCCCATAGACAGGCTGCAGCAGGAGGAAAGGAGGTGTCCAGGGACCAAAGCTGACGCCACATCGCCCACTGCCCTTCCCAAACAGCACATTCTGTCTGGCTGCATGGGCGACAGGCTTTGCAGAACGATTCCTGCCCACCAGACTGGTCTGTGCCCTCATTAGGGGTATTGCTCAATGGGGTTACTTGTCAGCAGCGTCTGTGAGAAGTGTGGAGCCACGACCCCTGTGTCTCCCTGGGGATCCTGACTCTTTTCTGTTTTTTCTATAATTCCAGCTTGAGCCAAGGCATCTCTTCAACAGTTTGGCACAGCCCCCAGCTTCCAAGCTGCGCCAGCTTGCTCTTAAATCGAGACGCGCACTTGGAACCAACCCCTCTCGCACCTCGATACCCCTTGAGGAAACCAATCCTCCACTGCTGTGCTCCTGCGTGCCCATCACCTGCTGCACCTGCATTCTTCGAATCCAGAAAATAATTTGCACAGCTGCTGTGGGAAAGCGTGTGAAGGGGACAGGGACTCGATTATTTCTTTCCTTGCGGAAAATACCAATTTCTTAAAGCGCTTGCCTTTGTGGACACAGCTGGGAGCAGAGCATGAGAAGCCTTGTGAGAGTGCTGGCCTGGACTGAACTGGAAACCTTGCTATCCTGTCTGCCCTCAGCGTGGATGTTTGTTGTACCACTCCTCAGGCAGGGCTGGTCCACAGACAGGGTTTGTTATTATAACACGAGGGTTTTTTTATTACTTTAAACCCTCTAAGGTTGTGTATTGGTGTATAGCTCAAACCGGTTTTATAACTCTCTAAGCTCTGGATTTACTCCCAAGCAAGGCAAGATGTATTGTCAACACTATTTTTGCTTTCTGGGCAGTATGGAGCAACCTTCTGTATGCCAAAGCTAGCACAGGAAAATGAGCACCACTAATTGCTGACAGGATCTCCTGAGGCGGCCATGGAATAGATATCGCAAGCTGGATGAGGACTGTCAGTGGGCAGGAGAGCTTCTCAGGGCAGCTGGGCCGAAAATACTTTTGCGTTTTTACTGGGTGCTCTGGGACAGGAGGCCTCTTCCACCACTGGAATCAGGGGGTGCCCCAGTGGCTGAGCAACGCTGTGAATATTGTTAGTCTGTTGAGCGAGGAGGTCAGCATAACACTAGAGCGAGTATCGACCCTGCCATCCCTATTCATTAGGTTGCCCTCTCCATTTGCCTCTCATCATTTTTGAGCTTTTTCTTCTTGTAGAAACCTCTCTTTGCCCAGCACCTTTACGACCAGTGCTGTGGCTCCCTGATGGGCCTTGTCTGCTGCACTTCCAGCTGCTGAAGGGAAGCAAGGAAGGAGCCCCAGACCACGAGGAAACAGGGGACACCAAGAGCAGCCGAGGCAGACAAAGAAATCTCTTCTCAGATCTGTGACGTTCAGAAGCGGCATTTTCTGACTCCCCCAGGTTAACGAGGAGGGTTTTTTCAGTAAATCCAGACATGAGCAAAGCTGTGGTGGTACGCTGGGGATGTGGGCACAGGTGGACCACCTAAAGGGGGGGCCCGGGGCAGGGGGGGGCGGGGGGGAGCCTGGGTGAACGCAATGGGTTTGCCATGTGCGCTTCTGCTGGGTTTCAAAATTCATTGATTAATTCCCATCTCTGGGTTGGGCGGTCCCATTAGCACCCCCCCTGTTTCTATTGTATTTGGTTGTGTCATTTTGGCAGCGTTGCCCTCGGCGCTGTTTGTCCCCAACAAGCAAATCCTTTTGTGGGGTTGTAGCCAGGTGGGAACCTGTTCTTGGTGTGGTCGCCCATCATTGTGGCTGGCATCTCTCTCCTTGAGGTGTTGGGAAGAGGATTGAGGGCCTAACCCAAGACCACAGGGACCGTGTCTGTAAGCCGCAGCCTTCTGTGCACACGGTGCGGCGTGGAGGTGTTTGGTCTGCATCCTGTTGGGAGATGGTTGGTGACAATGCGAATCCTTGCTGGGGGTTTACAGCCCCGTAGAGGTCAGGAGCTGGACGGCCTGGGTTCAGTTTGCTCTCACCAGACCTTGTCGAGCTGGTCCCAGCGCTGGTGTACACTGGGGCGGGGCACCCAAAAAGCCCTGCCAGGCAGTTTTTATCACACGCACTGGGGATAGCAAGGGCTAGGAGCACGAGCCACGAGTGGGCAAACCCAGGACTGTGCAGGGGAACGAGCCAAAACCTTCCCACAGCCAGTGCCCTGCCCAACTTCAGTGCCTCTGCGCATTTCTGAAATGCATGGTGCTGAGCAAGGGCTGTTGGGTGCTCCTTCCACCTGAAGGCAGCTCTGACACCTTCCTTTGGCAAGCCTGGTAACCTTCATCCTGTAACAGTCTCAGGGAGAAAACAGCTTGCAATCCCCCATTTGCAGCCGTCCATTTCTTGCCAGTTGGCGGTTCACTTTGCTCTTCAGAGAGTTCTTCATGTCTCAAAGCTGCTTTAAACTCCATCTTGAGCACGCTCAGGGCAAGCATTGATAAGCTAGCAGCCGGCCCAGCAGGCGGACGGCGGCGCCGGGCGGCGGAGGGGTGGGCTCGTTGAACATGGCGCAGGGGCCCGCCCTTCGTGGGGAGTTGGCGCGACAGAAACAGCCCTGCACACCACAGCCCGGCCCCACCCCCTGCAGTTTGCATGAAAAGATCAACCCTTCTCCTTCTTCTCTCTTTTCCTTCTTCTCTTCTCTGCCTTGCCCTCTGCTGGGTTGTTTTCCCTCCGCGGGGCCCTCTCCGCTCGGGTGGTCGGGCTTTGGGCACTTTTATTTGGGTTTTGGGCGGGGACCCCGGGCTGCTGGTGGTGTCTTCCCTTCCGGGACTGTGGATGGTGGGGCACGCGCGCCGCCCTGCTCCTCCCTGGGAATGGTAAGGAGGCACATCTGAACATACAAAACAACGATACACGCACTCAACTCACACGGAGGTAGTGTAGCCAATTTAGGACAGAATGACCTAGGGCGCTCGTGTGATGCGGGGCCTATGTTTCATGAAAGCACGCCGTATGTGTTAGTGAATTGGACGAAAAGAGACCTCGCTTATGGGTGGAAGCCTGGTGCCAGGAACACAAGCGCAGATTTGCCCAGGTTCAGGCGAAAGACCACGGTGGGACAGTGGGAGGGAATAAGACCCTTTCAAAAGAGATGGGGCTGGGACAGATCATTGCGAGAAGGCTGCCAGTGAAGATATTACACTCTAAGTGAGCGCACGTGGTGAAGACACGGGCTGATCGCGCCCCGGGAGCGACTGATCGTGAGGTGACGAAAAGAGAAACACAACAGCTAAATGATAACGAACTATTCGGGATGATCGGTCGGATTACTAAAATTCGCAGTGGTTATACATGGACGGTCTTGAGTGTTTCGATAATCGATGGTGTATGTAGTGAGACCGAGAGCGGTGCATTAATAGCAGCGTGTGGCGCACTCCTGAGTTTAAATTTGAGGGGTTGACGTGTGGTAAATAGTAGAAAGAGGAGAGTGTGGACAAAAAGGCGTGGGAAGAATACTGAAGAGGATGTGGATCATCAGGGGAAGTGAGAACAATCGTGGGGAGGAAGTGCAGGGTGACATTTGTGTGGAGATCTCGACACTTGTGTCAAGCTAATGCTCCGGGAGTAGCAGTGTTGTGCACTATTTCTGATCTCTGCAGCAGAATAGTGAACCAGCTGTCAACTGTACACGGCAGAAGCGCATGCTGATCTCGAGGCCACTAGGGACACAAAAAATGGTCACATAAGCACCACACATAAGTAGATAGCTACACGATGCTTTGTGTTCTTGAAAATTAAGGTTCTGGATCGCTCAGTCAGCGGGGTTATTAGATTCAGCATTGAAAAAATCTCATAGACCCTGAGTATGAAATAGAGTGTGAGCTGGGTGAGAGTCGGCTCATGAGTCAAGGAGAACGAGGCGATTGAAGGGATACACGCGAACAATGGAAAATTGAGGTGACAACGGGCACTGGTTAGTGGAAGGGCCGACCCCTGTCCCGTGGGACTGAGGGGCATGGTCCAACACTGTCCCTGGGCTGAGTGTAGGGCCACCACTGTCCCTGAGCACTGAGAGGCTGAGGGCACCAGCTGAGTGCTGGGCCACCACTTCTGGCAACTGAGGGTGAGGCAACAGGACTGAGGATGTGGGCCCCCCTGTCCTGCGCCTGGGTGCGGGCCACACCAGGCATGGATGTGGGCCTACCACGTGTCCTCTGAGAGCAATTGAGGGTCAGGGCCCCCACAGGCCTGAGAGTTAGTGGACCCGGCCATGGACTGAGGGTGCAGGCCCACACGGGCCACTGAGTGAGGGCCACCCTGTCCTGGCATGAAAGGCGAGGCCACACTGTCCGGGGAGGCAGAGCCACCCTGGCATGAGACTGTGGGCAACCCACTGTCCCTGAGATGAGCGGACAGGCCCACCGGGCACTGGGTTCAGGCCCACTGTCCCTGGGCACTGAGTTGCAGGGCACCACTGTCCGGAGAGGCAGAGGCCACCTGGGCATGGAATGTAGCACCATGCTGTGTGACTGATGTGGGCAGGGCCTGATCCTGGGCACTGGAGAGGGGGCACCTACCTGTCCCGGGAGCGGCAGAGCACCTGGGCAGCAGCTCTGCTGAGCCCGGTTCTGCAGCGGGATGGACTTCAAGGCAATACCCAGTTTCGGTCACCGGGAGAGAAGAGGAGGTTTTGCCGTGCGAAGCGTGTCTGGGGCGCCAGAACGCCCTGCGGCCTGAATCCGGCTTGGGGACTCGCGCAGGGCCCGCTGGGTCTGCTTCGCGCTGCAGCCAGTGTTAACCGCCGGCTCACATCCCGGGCAGCGGGTCAGTGGTTCTCCGCCGTCGACTGAGCGGACCCCGCCACTTCGCAAGACAAAGCCCCGCCTTAAGCGTGTGCCCGTGTGCCCCGGGGTCCCAGGGAGTGAGGGGTAGCCCGCTGCTCCCCAGCCCCGCACTGTGCCACTGCCCGGATGCCTCAGTGGCCATGCTCCCGCCCCCCCGGTGCATCTGCCTGATTGCCAGAGGTGCCCTGCCGTGTGCGTGTGCCACTGCCTCCCCTCACCGGTGCCACTGCCCTGTGCACGGTGCCTGCACCGCAGCCCCGCACCCCCCCAAGTGCCCTGCTCCAAACGGCGCGTGCCCTGCTTTCCCCGACACGGTAGCCAACTGCGCCCCAAGCCCGCACCGGTGCGATGCTCTCCCGACGGTGCCAATGCCACAGCCCCGCACGTGCCCCCTGCCTGCCTGAACGGGCTCATGGTCCTCCCCGCCCGTGGCCCAACTGCCCTCGAGCCTGCCCCCCTACACTGCTCAGCCCCGAACGATCCGTGTACCCACGGCCACCACTCCGCCCAGGGGACAGCCTTCCCCCTGCCTGAAATCTCCTTGTTCTGTCAGTTGCCCCTGTGCCTTTTGGTGTGGCTGGCCCCCCGTGCTCCGAACGGCAGTGGAGCCCCGGGCAGCCGAAGGCCCACGGCCTGGTTTGGGGTTTTTTCCCCTTCCTGCTTTGAGCTGAAACCCGAGCCCCGGACGTGGTGCTGTCCGTGCCAACAGGCCCCGTGTCTGGCTGTCCTCCCTGGACTGGGGCACTCGTCTCTCTCGGGTCCCTCCCCACCCGTGCCTGCTGGGGAGGAGTGGGGGTGGACCCCGGCAATACCCGGTGCATTTTTCCTTCTTTGCCGCAGGCCCGCCTCTGGGCAGGTCCTGTCCCTGCAGCCTCCTGGCTCCCCTCACCCTGCCTACAGTAAGATCTCACTGCTGGCCTGAATCAATTTCCGAAGGCTACTGAGGGCTTAGTGGACCTTTCTTTCACGACTCGTCGATGGGGCCTGTTAAGCTTCCCCCTTCCCCTTCGGCGCTAGGGAGCCTGGGCGCTGTTTGGGCTGTGGCCGCACTCGCAGCCATCCCCCGGGGTGGGGAACAGCCCTCGGGCTGTTCCTGTGTGTCCCCCGAGTGCTCCGTGTCCAGCCCGTCCGGGTGCTAGCTGGGGGGTCAGAGGGGTTTCTCTCCTCTTTGGAGCCGTCAGCACCCGAATTGCGCCGGCTCTGCCTCCACTCTGAGCCCGGCTCATCCCCCCCTCTGCCCCGGACTCCGCCACCCCTCTGCGGACCGGCTCAGCCTTCCTCTGCGCCCGGCTCTAACCAAACCCCTCTGCGCCTGGTCTGCACACTCCTCGTGAAGCCCGGCTTCTGCAACTCCTCTGGCCCCCCGCTCCCAGCCCCCCCTTGAGCCCGGTCCCAGCCCCAGAGCCCAGCCTCCCACCCATTGAGCCCGGCTTCCCCCATGCTGAGCCCGGCTCTAACCCCCAATCTCTGAAGCCCCCGTACGAACTCTGAGCCCGGCTCCCGCACGCCGGGAGCAGTCTGAGGTAGGCCCGCTCCCAGCCATGCGTTCCTCGCATCACTTGTGCCTGGACGGTGCGAGGATGGGCCGAGGGTGCTGCCCTCCCTGTGTTCCCCGTTGGGACTGGTCCTCTGCGGGGCCGGCTGCGAAGCAGTGGTTTTTATGGCCCCCTAACGCCGAGGGAGGATCCGCTTGGTTGTGCGGGGCGGGAGGCGGGCATCTTGGGGAACGCCGGCCCCCGTATCCGGAAATCCTGTCCTTATTGGAATAACATTGAATCCGCTGCGGGGTGGCGGATGTCGCGGCCGCGCGTGTCGGAAGAGAATTGCGTTCAATTCCGGTTCTGGCCGGCGGAATGATTTTCGACTGGAGCCTCGTGAACACTTCGAGCTCCTCTGTAGGCGGCTTGGGGCTGGACTCTGTGCTGCCTTGTGTCTTGCGTCGCTGGTACGGGGGTGTCCAGGGGGTCCTTGCGGGTCTTGTCGGAGGCTGCCATGTTCTTGCGGGTTTTGTGCGCCGGCAAGTGACTTGGAGCGATCCCGGCCTTATCTGGGGGAAATCAGCTTCCAGTTGCTGTTATTCAGAATTCAGGACATGATTAAGGTGCATATGGGCCTGACGCCTGAGCGGCTGGAATTTTGCTTGGTATAATGACTGGCTGAGGGCGATCAGGCGAAAAGTGTGTTTCTAAGTTTCGTGATTTAATTGGCGGGTGGTAATGAACGTGTTCAATGATACCCTCTGGAGAATTTTGCAGCGGAACTACCGTTATTCCTGCTTGTCGGATGCGGCGCAGGAATGTGCCGAAGTCGTCATGGGCCAGGGAGGGCGTGTGCGGTGGCCGGTGGTGGGCCGGGTGACGGTGCTGCCTATTAATCCTTTTTTCTGGTGGCTGCGGGTGCAGAATTGATTCAGACTCACAGTCTGGAGGCTCCTTGGCACTGGTGTTCTGGGGCTCTGTGTGAGTCTGGGGTGTGAGCCATCTGCCGTGACTGGGGGTGTGTGAGATGAGGGGTGCTGCCTGCAGATGGCCTAGGTGTTCTGAGCTCTGCAGCTGTGGGGTTCCTGAGTGTGGTGTGCCGTGGGTTATGTTGCAGCGGAAGCTGGCGGTGCTGGTGGGGTGCGGGGGCTTTATTCGCGACCTGTGTCCTGGCTATAGTTTTTGGAGCAGGGGCAGGAAGCTTTTCGGGGAGCGTGGGGAGTCGGGGGTCAGGAGGCTGGGTCGGCTCCTGTGCCTGTCGGAAGTCCGGGTGAGGGGCGGGCGTGCGAGGGGGTCATCTGCATTGCGGCGGGTAGCCGGGTCCCTTGAGATGGAATGCGTTCGGTCATCCGGCAGGAGCTCGGGGGGAGTGGGGTGTGGAGAGTGGGGTGAAGGCCGGTGGGGCGGAAATGGGCGGATTGACGGGCTTAGTTCGGGATTGATGGGAATTTGCCGGGTTGTGGATTGCTGGGAATCGGGGGCATCTGTGATTGATGGGAATTTGCCTGGGAATTGCCGGGGCATGGGGATGGGCATTGCTGGGAATGCTTCCATTCCTTTTCTTTCTGTTGTTGTTGTTGTAGGGTGCATTGTTCCGTGACTTCGGCATTCCGGCTGTTGCTTCGATTGTTGGTTGGCTTTGTTCCGGCTTCGGTGACTGGCTTGGTGTGCTGGAGCGGGTTCTTGGCTTTGTGGGGTCTTCCCGAGCCCGGGGAACTGTGGCGGGCCTCCCCTTGGAATGTGGAGCCGTTCCGACGTTCTGGGTTGGGGGTCGTGCATGCAGCTGAGCCGGGGTCGGCGGGGTCGGGTGGCGGCATTTCGGCTAGGTCGGGGGGGGTCCGGGGGGACGGGTCCTTCTGGTGAGTTTCCTTGTGCTTGGGGGGAGGGGAGGGTTCCGTGCTCATGCGTTGCGGGAACTGCAGTTTTTTGGGAGGCAAGCGGTGGGAGGGAAGGGTTGCGCGCTGGGTCGGCTGTTGTCCAGCGCATGGGTGGGGGGGTCCGAGTGGGTTTGGGAGTCTGTGCAGAGGGGGGGGTCGGGAGTAGGGGTCCCGTGTTGCCGAGGGCTAGAGGTTTGGGGGTATTGTGAGAGGGGGGAGTTATTTTTTCATGGAGGGGCTGGGTTTGGGGTGTAGTGCTGGAAGGGTCGCATTGGCTGGGTTTGGCGGGTCCCAGTGCTCGCCGAGGGGGGTCGAAGTGGGGTCGTGCCTGCGAGGGGCTGGGTTTGGCGGGGTTCATGCCTGCCAGCACAGGGAGCTGGGGGCAGTTTGAGTGCCTGCCAGGCTGAGCTGGGTGTTCTTTGTTTGGTTTTTGTTTGGTTGCCCTGGTCCGCTTGAGCTCAGGTTGAGCACAAGGAAGGGTTGGAGAATTGGGGAGATGACAGGCCAGGCGCGGTCGCGGGATGGGGCATGGGGTCGGGGTGGGAACGCGTGGCAATGCGGGCTCCCCTGTGGCGCGGGGAGGGCTGACTGATCCTTGCGGGGGCAGGCAGAAGAGCGGAAAAGATTCCTGCGTTGGATTTGTGTGAGTCGGAAGTATTAGTGGAACGTTTATGGTTTTGGTGTAGTCTTCTGGCTGATTCTGACTGTCTGGTGGGTAGAGATGCTGGGTTAGCTTGGTTGGTCATTTTGGAATTCATTTATTCTTTACATTTTGTCGTAAATTGAGCACTGAGGTGACTTCTCTTGGAATGATGGTGGGATCTCGATTGCGTGAAGGTGCCCTTTGCGGCGGGGGAGTCCGTCGGTTCGACTGAGGGGCGGGGCGTGGGGCGTATGGGAGGCCGATGGGGCGCCGCTGGGCTTTGTACAGAGTCCGGGTGTTGCGCCGGTCCGCTGCTGCTGGTCATTGGGAGTTGGGCAGACTGTATTGGCGATTCCTGGGGCGGGGGGGGGGGTCGGCAGGATCTATTTATTTCTGGTTTTTTTTGGGCTTTCGGCCGTTGTGCGAGAGCGGGGTCAGGGCCTGGCAGGGGGGGTGGGGCCTCCTCGTGCCGTTCTGGGGTTCTGCTGAGCGGCGACTTAAGGGATTAGGGGCAGTGCTGGTTCTGTTGGTGGGAATGGCGGGGGCGGGGAAGGCTTTGCCTGAGCGGGCTCCCTGTGTTGGAGCCGGGCTCCCAGATGGGGTTGCACCTGGAGCCCGGGTTGTGCACTGGAGCCGGGCTCGTGGTTTGCTGGAGGGTCGAATGGGTCTTGTAGAGCGGCTAGATGGGTGTTTAGTCTAGAAGCAGCGTCTCAGTTGTGGTCTCATTAGGTGCAGCAGACCATGCCTAGTGCCATTAGGTACCAACACCCGCGAGTCGCACAGCTCTTATGTGTTTTCTGGCGGCTAATGCGTTTTCGTGGGGGGCTACGACGTGTGCGTGTATGACCGGCGCGCTGGGTCGTCCGTTTGGCAGTCTAGAGCGAGCTTGGCCCCTGGGCTGGAAAATGGCGAATTTGTCTCAGCGCGGTGGACCCTCAGGCCAGGTGAGGTCAGACAATCGAGATTTGTGTGTTGGGCGAAGACGCTTGTTAACGTCCTTGAGCCGCTCTCCCGCAGATGGCGTCGAGTTGGGACAGTGCTGCTCGTGGTCGGGCTCGCGGAATAGAGCGATGGGTATGATGCACTAGCGGAGAGGGACAAGGCAGAGAATGTCTCCATTCTCAGCTCCCTATCAGGGCCTCGGGAGCTGGCTGGGGCGCCTAGGCTCGGACGGTACTTTACTCGCGCGAGCTCTCCTCGCGCGGCTCCTGGAGACCTGTGCTTTCGACACACCGGGGCGGATGCTCGACCCGTAGGGCGGCTGAGCTCTCTGTAACTTCCGGTCTCAGCAGACTGTCTCCACCCGATTTGGGGTGGTTATTAAAGTGATAGGTTCCGAGCGAACGACTTCATCGCTGGCCTTCGCAGTCCTTGAAATGCTCAGGAACACATGGGTTGTAATCACTCGTGTGTCAGAAATGACCCCACACCATGAACTGAGAAGTTGCCTGCTTGGTGCTGAGGAGACCTTCACCCGTCGGGGCTGCATAGATCTAGAGCGTGAGCGGTGTCGGGGGGAGCTGTATGCGTACTGGGAGCTGGAGGCACGGGGTGGTTGTAAAGGACATGGCCGAGACGCATGTTTTCTTTGGAACGTAGCGCCCCGCAGCCCGTTGCTCCATGCTCGGACAGGGTGGTTTGGCTGAGGGGGCGAGCTGAAGGGAGCCTGAGAGTCATCTGGAGGGGGGACGGGTGTCCTGTGCATGATCAGCCCGACCTTTTGCTCCTGGGCAGTGTAGCGAAGTTTATAGAGCGAAACCGACGGGAAGTTACATAGCAGAACGTGTTTCCTCCTTTTTAAGGCCCTGTCTCAGGAGTGGACTTCCCAGATACCAGTAGTCCTGGATAGAAATGGACTTCAAAGGCAGCTCGGGGGGGCGGGCAGGCTACTATGCTATGCGCTCGTGATCTGACAGCAAATGGAATTGGGCAATTGTGGAATATGCAAATCGTGTGTCCACTGAGCGTGGGTGGCCCTTTGTGGGCCCTGAGCCTGGCGTGTCTGGGATGCCCTGAGCAGAGGAGCGCGGGAGAGTGGGTTGCAATGGGAAGACAGGGAGTCGCGGCCCGTGCCCGGTGGCTTAGGGGCCTCGTGTTTGGGCCCCGTGCATGCAGGGAACGTCGGTGCTGTGTCCGAGGCCGCGTGGGCTGAGTGCCCGGTGTGCGTGGTAAGATGGCAGTTGTGAACGAGAGGCCCGTGCCAGGGCTGGGCCGGACCTAGTTGGACCCCACGTCGCGGAGTACGTAGCTAAGTTGGGCCGTGCTCGCGAGGTGGCCCTGGGGCCCTTGTGCTGGGGGGGAAGGAGACTGTGGACCCGAAATGCATGGCCTATGTGGGAGTCATGGCGTATGTCCTGGTTATTATTTGTATGCGTGGCAGTGTGCAACTACTGTAGAATGTGTGATACATTCTGTGAGGGTAGGGCCGTGACATGCCTAGGCGGCAAGAGTGGAGGCACAGTTGAAATCGCGCCCCTCTTCCCAGCCCGGCCTTGCGCGCCACCTCGCTTGTGCCACTCCAAGCCCCCGTGTAGAATGGCCGCGACTTGGGCACCATGTGCTTGCAGCATGGGGCGACATGCGGAGACGGCGCGGCTTGGGGCACTGGAAGGGAAGTGCTACATCCTGATAGTTGAAAGCTCCGCGTGTGTCAGTGCTGGCACCGCGGCTTTCGGCTCAGCGCTGGACCCGGGTTTGTTCAAGAGAGGATATATTTTGTAATTGTACATGGCTACCCAAATTGTAGCTTGAGTAGCGTGCGTGAGTAACCTTGGGCTCACCGGAAAGGGTTGGCCCCGAGCGTTTATACATGGTTCCTGGTAGCAAATGATTTTGACCTTTCTGGGCATACAGTCTAGCAGGACAAAGATATATTAACTGTGGAGTATTCTAGAGCTCAAGTGTAAAGTAGCGTGAACGCAAGGTTCCTGGCCGCGGCTACAGCTCCATCCGGTTGAATCTGGGAGTGCTTTCTGTGCTTGCGCCCAATGCTGCTGGTCCGGCGCACCTCCCTTTCTCTCCAGGCGTAACGTGAACTGTGAGTTTGCGGCTTGGAAGGTTCCATCCGCTGCAGGAGAGCGGCTCAGATACAGGGCGTCCTCGGTGTCTGACCCTGCTCCGGAGAAGTGGGTGGCCCTGCCCTCTCAGTGCCGAGGACAGTGGTGCACTGCCCACTCGTGCCATCACGAGGACCCAGTGGTGTTCTCCTACATTCTCAGTGCCCGGGGGCTGGTCTGCCCCTCTCCGGGAACGTGGTGCCCCTGCACTCCAGGCCCGGGGACATGGTGGCCCTGACTCAGTGACCCGGTGGTCCCTGTTCCTCTCAGTGCTCAGGGGAAGTGGTGGGCCTATATCTCATGCAGGGGTGGCTCTGCCTCCCCGGGACGTGGTGGCCCTTGCCCTTTCCCAGTGCCGGACAGTGTGGCCCTGCATCTCAAGTGCCACGGTGGTGCCCTGCACCCTCAGTGTCAGGACAGTGGTGGCCCTACATTCTCTCGTGCCTGGTAGGTGGCCCTGCACCCTCCAGTGCTCAGGGCAGTGGTGGCCGCTACTTTGCAGTGCTTCGGGTGGTGGCCTGCACCTCAGTGTCAGGGACAGGTGGTGCCCTACATTCTCATGCCTCGGTGGTGGCCTAGACCCTCAGTGCTCAGGGACAGTGTGTGGCCTAGCACTCGTAGCCCTGTGGTGCCATGCCCGCCCTCTCAGTGCTCAGGGACAGTGGTGGCCGCTACATTCTCAGGCCCCAAGGGGACGTGGTGACCCTGCCTCCTCGTGCACGGCACAGTTTGGTGGCCTGCCATCCACTCAGGTGCCCCGGTGGTGCCTTTTGGGAATCCTACCGTGGCTTCTGGGGAATGCTCAATTAGCTGGGCCTGGATTCAGGCGGGCTGGTTTCGGCTGCCTGAAACATCACCGCCTGGTTCTGCTGGCCCCTGAGCAAGGGACAACATCCCGAGACAGGAGGGCTGGGACAGCCCCCAGTGGGGCCCTGGCCTGGCAGGAGGGGCCGAGGCTGTGCCCAGCGTCTGAGGAGCAGGGAACAGCTTGTCTCGAGGGAGGGTCCGTCCGTGTTCCCCTGCTGTCCCCTCGTGTCCCAGCCTGGCTGAGCCCCCTCTGGCCTCCCCACGCCCTCCCGCTGCCCGTCCAGCGCGCCTGCCGCCCGGCCATTCAGCTCTCTCCGGATCATTAAAATATTGAGCAATACCAGTCACTGTGACTGGTTAATTAGTAAAGCCTATCTAATTGTTATCGTGTTTTAATGAGCGCTTTTAGAGTGCTCGTGTCCATTTTTCGGAGTTCTGAGTGGGCGCCAGGCTCCCGCCTTTGTGGTGTGCTCCCCCCGGCCCGGGCTGCGATGGCAGCTGGCCCTTCTCCCCGGTCACAGGGGTCCCAAACAGCTCTCTGGAGGGTTAGAAGGCCCCTCCACATGTCTGCACCTGGCACACGAGTGGGTCTCCTTCAAAGCATCCTGGAGCGGCAGGGTGCTTCTTCGTGCTGCCCCTCATCCCACATTCCCTAAGGGAAGGCAGCACACATCACAGACCTGTTTCCCTCCCATCCCAAAGTAAATCCCAAATCCCCGGACATCCTCGGATCTGAGGCCTACCCGTCTTATGGGAGAATCGGCCCCAGCGAGAGGGCAAGGCAGGAGAGAAGTAGAGGAGGAGGGAGGGAGGGAGAGGAGAGGAGAGGAGAGGGAGGAGAGGAGAGGCGGAGAGGGAGAGGAGGGAGGTGGCGGAGGGAGAGAGGGGGAGAGAGAGGAGAGAGAGGAGCAGTACGGGAGAGGGAGGAGAGGAGAGGAAGAGAGGGAGGAGGGAGAGGAGGAGAGGAAAGGGAGAGGAGAGGAGAGGGAAGGAGAGGAGAGGAAGGAGGGAGAGGAGGGAGAGGAGGGAGGGAGAGGAGGGAAGGGGAGGAGGGAGTGGGAGCGGATGGGGAAGGAGGAAGGGAGAGGAAGGATGGGAAGGGGAGAGGATGGGCAAAAGATCTCATCCTGCCCGGGAGCCGGAATGGAGTTTGTTAGTCAGGAGGAGTCTTGGCATCCCTGAAAGAATCACAGTCTGATCTCCTTGGGCTGTCCTAATTCCATAGAAATGTCTTAGCTCGTTAACACCCTCTAAGAGCCGCCAGCCCTCCTTTCAATCTGTGGGGGTCTGACAGGGGAAGGCTCCAGCACCCGCTGCAGGCACGCCCACCTCCAGGGGACCAAAGAGGAGGGAACTGCTCTGGGAGCTTGACAGAGCGTAAAGTCAACCGGGCCTTGCCACAGGAGCAGGGCTGGGGAATATTGCCAGTCCTGGGAGTTGGTCGCTGGGTGCACATCGGCCAGTGACAGTGACTCTCTGCTTACCTCTGCTGTCCAGCTGGAGCTCCTGTGCTGTCTCAGAAAGCCCAGAAGGTGGGGTCAGGGCCTGCCAGCAAGGTGAACTCCTGAGCGGGGACTGCGTGCAGGGGCCGTGGAGTGTGGCTGGAGGGAGGGATGGCTTCCTTTGGCACTTCTGAATTTCCCTCTGGAAATCCTCCTGCTTGGGGGCTGCCCAGTGAGGCAGAGCTGCCCAAGGGGCACCAAGCAGAATGGCAAGTGAGATGGGCACCAGGCTCAGGAAACTGGTCCTGGCACTGGCATACTTGGTTGCAGTAGAAGAACCTTGGTGCAGGGTCCCTGCTTCCAATGTGGAAAGCAGCACCGAGCCTGCTGGGGGTGTCTTGAGGATGAGTAGGTGGGGTTTATTTTGTATTGGTTTGGCGTCGATATCTCTCTGCATTTGGAGGGGTTTCTCTGTCATTTGGGGGGTCTGAACCACAGATGGGATCCTTGCAGTTCATTTTAGACACATATCAGTGGTAAGAGTGGTTTAGTGGCTCCCACTCCCACGGGTCACACACCCAGGACATCTCCAGTGCTTTATATGGATTAACTGCTATGGGACAAGGGCTTAGAGGAGGCTGGGACCGTTTGGAGTCTGGGAATTCGATTCTCGGCTGTGCTGCATTGGTGTCCCCATGTGTAAAGGCCAGGAGGGGCCCTGGGCTCTGCGTGGGCTGTGGCCCCAGCCTGTTGTCACCCCCAGGAGGGAGCCCCGGGGTTACTGGTGCCTGCAGGAAGGGCAGGAGCACCAGAGCTCAGCTTAGTTCCTCGCACAAGACAAACTTTCCTCCTTGTTTGACCTCCTGCCCACCACCCTCCTGTCAGATGCCGTTTCTTTGCTCCTCCTGCAGGCAGGGAGCACCAGGAGCCCTTCCCCACTGGGGAAACTCCTTTCCTGCCGAGTGCTCCTGGGCCAGGCAGGACCCGAGCCCTGCTCTCAGTGGGGCTGGCAGGGTGGCACGGTGTCCTTTGGTGTCCCCCGGTGTCCCCTGGGTGCCAGAGCTGTCCCTGTGCCSCAGCATTCCCAGGCAGGAGGGGAGGAGAGGCTGCTCCATGAGAGAGGAGCCAAGGCAGGCAGGGAGGGAYGGAAACAGGGCTGCACCTGGGAGATGTCAGGGCTGGTTTGCAGCTCCACACGGGCAGTGACAGCAGCTCCGCGGGCCGTGAGCAGGCGCAGCAGGGCAGATTTACGGCCGTGGGTCAGGCCCAGGCTGAGCCAAACCTCCTGCCGAGCATCAGTTTCACGAACAAGATGAAGTGCAGAGCCTCCAGCAAGAGGAGAGAGGCTGGGGAGCAGGAGCAGGGGGCTCTGRGAGGGGCCGGGCTGCCCCTCCCTGCCCTGCTCTGCTCRCCCAGCCTGGGCTSGGGGTGCAGAMAGCAGCACTGAGCAGCCCAGCAGCTGCTGGGTCTGCTCCCYCAGCCCCAGGGAGCTCACGGGCTGGGAGCCATGGGCAGAGCCGCTGGAGGCTGCAGGAAGCCCGAGGCAAGGGCTCCCCTCTTTCCAAACAAAATGAAATTCACGGCAATTCCCAGCCCTGCAGAAGGGAGCAARGCCASACAGGGAACTGYAACCTCGGAGACAAWTCCAAATCCAAATCCATSCCCAGTTGGGCACGSGGCAGCCAGGCCAGGGAGGTGCTGGGGGGATTGTCACAGCACCACGGGACACCAGGGCCAGGCCAGGGAGGTGCTGGGGGATTGTCAGCAGCCCACGGGACACCAGGCCAGGCCAGGCTGCCTTCTGGCCATATCACCCAGACTGAACTCTTGTAAACTCCAGAGCCTCATAGAAAAGATGGAGCGAAATTCCTGGAGGCTCCCGGCTCTGCCTGAGATCGGCGTGGGACAGACCTTTGTCCCAGATGTGGTGAGATTGTCACTTCATCACCGTCTGGTACTGAAAGCTGCGTTTCAGCTGGGCTTTGACGGGTAATTGATGGATGATGCAATGCTTGTTGRGCCTGCAGCGTCCCCGCATTGTCCTCTTTGGCAATGCCTTTTGATGTCCCTCTTCAAAGGACACATCCTGCCCTTTCCCTGCCAAGGGGCGACCAGGAAAGTCTTGGCAAACACCAGGAAAGTGTCTGTGGTGTTGAGGCTGCTCCTCCTTCACCCCATCCCGAGGCAGGCGAGGTGAATTTTATTCCTGACACCTTTGCTCCATTGGGGCAGATCCCAGGTGAGCTGGGGGCGTCAGGGCAGTTCTTTGCCAGGGGGTGCTGGGTACCCACACAGTGCCCTGGGCAAACAAAGGGCACGGCCCAGTGGCTCTGGGTGAGCTACAAACGCTCACCTTGGATCCGTGATCCCGTGGGAATGCTGTTATTTATTTATTTATTTATTTATTTATGGGATTCCAAGGGCTCGTTTCATGCAGGATAACGCCTGAGGAGGAGCTGGTGGCAGCTGCTCCTCTGGAGCTCATGTGAGCCCTGGAGCCACATCCCGACAGCCGTGGGAGGGGACACGGGGCTGGGGGACACTGCTGGGACAGGAGGCACTGCAGGGACATCGGGACTGGTGCAGGAGGGGGTGAATGAACCAGGGGGATCCTGATCCGAGCCAGATGCAAGGATTCCATCCTTCCAGTGCTGTGGGGAGGTGTGGACCTCCTCACACTGGGATGGATGCAAGGACGACAGAGGATTTGCGGCCTCAGGGAGAGGCTGTGGGGGGAAAGGGGGGGCTCAGATGCTGCTCTGTGGACGTGTAAGGGGGGTTTGACTCTCTGTGGTGTTTTGCTGGAGCTGGAGAAACTGGCAGTGTCTGCAAGTTGGGGATGGGAAGGGCTGGAGGGATTGGGAAAGGTTGGAGGATTCGGAAGGGACTGGAAGTTTTGAAAGGATGGAGGGACTGGGAAGGGCTGGAGGTTTGGGAAGACTGGAGGGATGGAAGGGGTGGAAGGGATTGAAGTGCAGGAGGCTCAGGCCTGTCCTCGGGAGCAGAGTCAGGGCGGGGTTTTGCCGAGTTCAGCGAGCCCAGGGCAGGTTTCTCAGCGAGCTCACAGAGGTTTGCGTTCGCAGGTCACCCGGTTTGCCGTTCCCAGGCGCAGGTGCGGGTTTTGCAGTCAGCAGCTCCGGTCGTTGCCGTTCGAGGTCTCTTTCTTT